>JAHWFP010222490.1:0-14833 GCA_023313725.1 Lithobius niger | reverse complement strand
CGCCAAATTCAAATTTGTGAACGTTTGTGCAATGGCTTGCAAATTTCCGAGGCTTGGCCTGAAGAATGTGGCATATATCAGCCATCGAAAATTCGCCTATAATAACCATTTACATGGAACGTAGCTTTTAACCTGAATGTATGCATGCATTTAGCCTACTGTACAAGTGTATAGATCAGGCTTGTTATTAATTAAAATGCTCGTTCATACCAAAATATTTTGTACGAGACCTGAAACCTAAATGAACGCATGCGTGCATTTGCTACCCAAGTACAGGTGGACAGGTTTTTATTGTAAACATGCATTTGTACCAAAATATTTCTGAGGTGGCTTTTAACCTGAATGCATGCATGCATTTACTATAAAAGTCGATCTTTCTGTCTTTCGTCTTCAGAGGTGACTTCTTTCGGTTCCTGGAGAAGAGCAGAGTCAACCAGGTCAGCCTGAGGCTGGAGGAAAGAAATGGCTGGCTAAGACCGTAACACCATTTAAGGATGGTATGTGCGGCACGTGCGCGGATGGGAAGCGAGACTGGGAGGATCTAAGGAGTTTAAATCCTCCAGGGATACTAGCAATGCAGGAACTGAATGCAAAATTTACACGTAGTGGATATTTTCGAAACGGCAACTAGAACCGAAATTTTATAATTTCATTCGTGTGGTTTAAATTGACGAGTCCATTCTTATTTTTTCAAAAAGTTCATTAACCCTGTTATAGGCTATGCAAATTTTTGACTAACACTCAGCTTCTACAGTGTAGTTGTGGTTGCTCAACACGTTAGTTTTCGCTAAGCTCGTATGTTAGTGTAAGGGTGCAAGCCTACAAGGCCTTGCATCAGCCCTCACACGGTTGGCCGTGGCCCACATTACTCAGGCACTTGCGCGTCTGCATGCAGAAACAGGAGAGAGGCGATGGGCAGATGGTTCGATTGCAATGTCAGTCTGCAATAAACTCGTTCTTGCAGTATAACTTTGTCTCAGCGAACACTAGCTTGCTCGGGAAGAAGGTTGACCGGTTTTTCCGACAAGAGTGTTGTTGGAGTCTGTTGTTTACAACTTGCCTCAGTCTCCATTAACACTAACATAGGCTACGAGCCTGATGAAAACTAATTGAGCAACCTGAGGACGCTGATAGTCGAAAAATCGCTCACGAAAGTAAGTAAATGTTTTGCATAAGTGTTTACGAAATTTTCGAAAAAGCATAAGAATGGAGTCATCAATTTCTCAAATCCAAAGTATTTCAAACCAATTTATTTTTCAACCAATCTGGATTACCATACGAATACCGACTCCTCTCCCATCGGCCTCTCGTTGCGCTAGAACAACCGAAAATGATCAGCTGAACAATTTACTCCATACCATCTTTGGCCCTCAGAAATTAATTAAAACTGCACTCTTGTCATGAAATTAAAACCAAATCAGAAAAACAAATGCAAACGCCATCGCGTTTAAAACTGTGACAAAATTGACACGAAATCAAAAATTCGGTGAGGTATTACGGCCGAGCGAAAAGAGGGGTGGTACGGCGGCCCTCTGGTAGTGGCCACATTTAAGATAAAAGAAACGGCTCCTGTGTTTCAATTTTAGTACATAAATTTTATACTGAAGTGGCTAAGTGGCTTCTGCCCTATCTCAACTCCCGCCTTCTCAAAATTCCCGCCCTCACCACGCTCCTCACTTCAGTTAACATTATATCCACCCAAAACCAAAACTGGTAGAAAAACCCGCCAAGTTTCCAAAAACGGTCGGCCTTTGAAGGTAGTTATATCATTCCACCAGGAAAAGGCCGCCAAGGTTAACGTTATTAGCCAAGTTAATCGCATATATTAATAGTTCGAATGATAAATGAAAACTAGAAGATTGCTACTAGCGGTAGCAATCTTCAAATTTTCATTTAACGTCCAAAGTATTATTTGGTGCGATTAACTTGGCTAATAGGATTAACCTTGGCGGCCTTTCCCTGGTGGAATGATATCACTACCTTCAAATGCCGACCGTTTTTGGAAACTAGGCGGGTTTTTCTACCAGTTTTGGTTTTGGGTGGATATCACAACTTTCAAAGGACTATGGACATATAAGGTTACACCGTCAGTTTAAGATGCTTCAATCCCATATTTGCACACACTGGCTAACAATCGCTGAATTCGTTCGCTTCGCTCACTCAATCAGCGCATCCCCTTAAGTTGTTTTGTTTATCCCTGCACCGTCCCCTTTATTTTCAAGATTTCGTTTACATTTAGTCATGCAGAAACCCCCAAAGGTCGATGTTACTAAAACAGCAAAACGCGAAGCATTTTAGTTTTGGGCTATTAACAAAAACTCATTAGCTCGTATATGCTCGTATTGTTGCGTAACCATCATATAACGTGCATCTCTTTATTCTTACGCAATCCACAGCAACGTTAATGTTTCTTTATTTTGTTTTTCGTTACAGACGGTCAAGGGCTGCTTCCTGTTCAAGCCCTCCAAAGCACCGGACGCTCCCGTCATCAACCGTGGCCTAACAACAGGCCTTGGATTTGCCTCCAGGGACAAGGATACCAAGCCTCCTGGGTCAGACTACAACACTCCTAACGTGTCTGCTCCACAACGAAGGCTCCATTCTAGGCAAAGGCAATCCCCTCCTTCTCGACACGGAACCCCCTATGCCATGCCCTGGCCGAGAAAACTGCTTTTTCCGTTCCTTTGGAGACGGCCCTACAAACCCCCGCAATTTCGAAACTTACCCGGAATGCGAATTCATTTGCAGCGAAATCAAGATGGACTTCGGCACTTCGATGTCCATACCCAAGAAGGCCGACATTCCAACCTTCGTGCTGTACGAAAACGACAAATGCCTGCGGCTAAACCTACGGGCGGCCGCCCAAGCTGAGGTCCTACACACTGCCATTAACGCCCTATGCGAGAAGCTGTCGTCCGACAATTCTCCTGAAGAGCTCAAGAACTTGCCGTCTCTTATTTCCCAACTCTTCCAGAAGGCTAACTTTGCCACCTACCACGCCATGAACTGGGCGACAAGAGCACTGTTCAATAACACCCTCCTCCTTCGCGACATCGCCCTGTCGTCGGCAAGCAACCTAAACTTCTCCACACGACATCGTCTGAGAAATCAACCAATCCACGAGTCTGAGACTCTTTTTCGGGGACAAATCCCGACACTCGCTCCTCATCTTGACGTCTCAAAGAAACCAAGGCCTCAAAAGCAAACCATGCCCTCAAACCGCCCGTTCTCATGGAACAAACAAGCTAACCCCCGCCCCGCCGACGACTGGCACAAGAACACGGCATCATCCTCTAGCCGCCTGGACGACACTGCTCCTCAACAACGAAGCCAGCAGCCTTTTCGTTCCGACACTCCTCGCTCCCGCCTCGGCCAACGCTCCCAACAGAAGCGTGCCGCTACCCCTGACCGAAGGAGCCGATTCTCATCCCCCGGGGGTAGAAGAATGCAACGGAAAAATCAACAATGACGCCCTGTACCTCGCTGACCTCCCGGTCGGGGCCAGATTACGCCAATTCCTCCCGGCCTGGCAAAAATTAACCACCAACCTGGAAATCCTATCGATAATAAAACACGGCTTTCGTCCGACGTTCTTACAACAACCGCCGCTGTCGCCATCCCCACCATGGGACTTCTTGCCTCAAACGACAGCTTCCCTGTCGCACGAAGTTTCGGAGCTGCTACGGAAGAATGCGGTACGACAACTCCTCAACCCAGGCCCAGGTTTTTACAGCTCGATCTTCACCCTTCCAAAGAAATCAGGAGGTCTACGTTTAATTTTCAACATGAAACCCCTCAACAAGTTCATCCAAAACGAACATTTCAAGATGGAGACTCTAGACTCCATCCGCCTATCATTCAAGCAGAACGACTGGACAGTCACCATCGATCTGGAAGACGCTTACCTTCACATCCCCCTTCATCCAGCAATCACCCACTACTTTCGTTTCGTCTACAACCAGAAAGTCTTCGAATTCCGCTGCCTCCCCTTCGGCCTGAATGCAGCCCCAAGGATTTTCATCCTAGTCCTAAAACCAATCTTGGCAAACCTTCACCAGCACCAAATACAAGCCAATGCCTATCTCGACGATTGGGCCCTCAACAACCCGGACCCCTTTCAATTGGAACTCAACAAGGTCAAGACCATCAACTTGCTGAACAGCCTGGGTATTGGCGTAAACCTAGCAAAGTCACGACTCCTTCCAGAACAAGTCTTCACGTTCCTCGAAGCTACATTCCACCTTCGATCGGCATCAATCTCCCCGTCTCCAGAACACATAGAAGACCTCCTACATCACATCCGGCTCTTCCGCCTCCAACCGAGTTTCTCCGCCCGAGAACTGAACTCCCTCATCGGGAAAATGGATGCAATGGCCAACCTGGTCCCTTACGGGCGGTGGATGGTAAGACCATTCCATCACTACCGGATAGACAATCACTCAATTAACCAAAACAATCCCGACAGACAAATCCCATTCAACAAGGACTTCCCCTTCGAATCCCTCCTCTGGTGGTCCGACGTCATAAACCTGACGAAATCCGTCCCTCTACAGGAACCTCCACCCGACCACCGAATCTTCACGGATGCATCAAGCACTAGCTGAGGAGCACACCTAGACAACCAGGAAATCTCCGGCCTGTGGCCTGCCACCCTCATAGACCACATCAACGGACTGGAACTACGTGCAATCCTCCTAGCCCTCCGGCACTTCCTTCCACTCATCAAAAACAAGGCCATACAGATCCAGACCGACAACACAACAGCCCTGGCCTACATCAGGAAAGAAGGAGGAACGAGGTCAAGATCGCTGTGCATCTTGAGATCAAGATCTGTGCATCTCACACAACATCACCCTCCTACCGCTCCACATCCCTGGCAACAGGAATGCGATTGCAGATTCTCTCTCACGCCAGAAACCACCAGCAGGCGAATGGTGCCTCAAGAAATCCATCTGGAATCTCTCTTCAACATCTGGGACAGACCAATGCTGGACCTATTTGCCACGAGGCACAATGCCAGACTTCCCCACTACATCAGCCCGATTCCGGACGACTCAGCAATAGCAGTAGACCTCTCACATTCCCATGGCACAATCTATTCGCCTATCTAATTCCACCCTTCAAACTGCTTCCACAAGTACTCCGGTAAATAGAGGAAAGCCAGGGTCTATTCATCCTAATAGCCCCCCTCTGGCCGTCGGCAGCCTGGTTCCCGCTCCTCCTAAACCTAGCAGTCAACACTCCAAGAAGCCTCCCTCTTCTACCAGATCTTCTGTCACAACAGAAAGGAACAAAACTGCACCCGAACCTCCCACTCCTAAACTTACACGAGTGGCAACTATCATCGAACTCCTCAAAAAGGCTGGCATTCATCAAGAAGAGGCTGAACGCATCGCATCCAAAGCAACCAGGGAATCAACAAACCGCATGTATGACAGCCACTGGTCCAAGTGGATTCATTGGTGTATCGCAAAACGTACAAATCCACTCAACCTCTCTCTTCCCGGACTCCTAAGCTTCATCGGTGACTTGTTCAACACCGACAAACTAAAAGGCCCCACCATCCTCGTGTACCGATCCGCATTAAACTCCGTCTTCAAAGCTGCCGGCCGCACCGCCCTACTAGACGACTACCGGATTTCTGCCTTGTTACGCTCGTACGAAAATGACCGTCCTACCACAAGACGTTCCGTAACCGACTGGGACCTTTCCATCGTCCTTCAATCACTAATGGAGAACCCGTATGAACTCATGCAGGACAGCTCACTCCACCTCATGACCCGTAAAACCGTCTTTGTCGTGACACTGGCAGCAAGTCTTAGATGCTCTGAGATCCAAGCCCTTTCGGCAGACCCAGCATACTGCATCTTCGGCCCAAATTTCTCATTGGTCACGCTCTTCCCAAGGGCATCCTTCAGAGCCAAAACTCAAAAACCATCCGAGCCCTCAAAACCGATAACATTCCCTGCCCTCTCGAACCTCACTGGAAACGAACCCGAACGCTTTCTCTGCCCAGTTCGAGCTCTCCGCTTCTACCTAGCCCGCACACAACACGAAGATATACGGAGAGGCAGAAATCAACTCTTCCTTCCAGTGGACCTCCAAACCGGCGAAACAACAGCCACCATGGTGTCACGCTGGATCAAGAAAACAATCGAAGCAGCTTACGACAAGCACGGATTAAGCAAGAGCATGAGAATAGCGGCGCACGAAGTAAGAGCCATCTCCACATCTTGGGCCCACCACAATGCCACACCAATCGAAGAAATCCTAGCAGCAGCATCGTGGCGCCACCAATCTACCTTCACGTCCCACTACCTAAGGGATATGACGAAGGATGAATCCGGACTACACCGGCTGGGACCGATCGTCGCAGCCAGAACCGTGATCAAACCCCCTTAAGCACTCAGAACGAAGCAGAAGCAAGATCCATCCAGCTAGAAGCAAGACCCTCAAACAACGGTCCTTTTCAGGGCCACCAATTCCCACGAAAGAGACCAAATTCCTGTCAAAGCTCAAAGTGTTCTGAATAAAGTGCGAATTTTTCTCTTGCAGATAAAGAATTCATGGGGGAAAGCCTGCTTGCATCCCGGGGAGCTCGTACAGGTGGTGCCCGCCACCAACTTTGACGAGGTCAACTGGTAATGTTAAAATTACCAGGTTAAGATGTTTTGGCAAGAAAGAAAGAACATTTTGCCGGCCCCCAGCCTGGCCGGCTAAAAATGGTTTCTTTTTGCCTAAAACATACTTAACCTTAACTCCCGCCCTGCCTCCCCTCTCGAGTTACCGCCTGACACATTGAGAGTAAAATGAATGCCGATAGCGTGCGCGCTGTCGCTTTTATAAGGGAGGACCACGCCGCGCATGCGCAGTGGGCTATGCAAGCAGGCGTCTACAAACCAGAAGAAACCTCCAGGGGAACATCACATTCGAGGAATGTAATGCTTAAATTACCAGGTTAAGTATGTTTTAGGCAAAAAGAAACCATTTTTAGCCGGCCAGGCTGGGGGCCGGCAAAATGTTCTTTTTCCTAATATCTGACAACAATTTGAAACATTTCTGTCGCATTGGGATTTATCCTCAACATGCCAAAATATACTTTCAGTTGCTTACAGTTAACAGACACATTTCTGCTAGTGAGCCGCCTTATTATCATTAACAATCAATTTTTAACATTCGGATGTTTACAATGGGATGATCTACTGTTACTTGGCGGCGACACACTAGCATGTGTCTAGATTACTAAGACTGTCACCGAATGAGATTGTAAAACGTAAAGAAAATAAAGCATTACATTAGCGACAGACTACAGTTACGGCCATAATAGCGTAATTACGGCCATAATTGCATTAATTTTCGTCTCTTATCGTTGTTCAGCTAAAGATGAACGAACATCACCGGGTTAGACCCGTGCGCCGCCACGCCACGCCGCTGCCGCCGATGATTTTCCCAAAATTCAGCACGCCGTTGCTGATAAAAAAAAATTTCGGCACGCCGCCGCTGACCGCCGCCGTTAAATTTTCGGCGCGCCGCTGGTAGCTTTGTATTTTAATTCAAAATTTCAGTTTTAGCTTTTTAACGATTTCTTGTCGATCTGAGGAGCCTAAAAACGAAAAAAAGGGAAGAAAGATGTAAATCCTTGAAATGGAAGAACGACACTCTAAACAAACAAATGGGCTGAAGTGCTTTCGTCAGAGTGTGCTACTTAGTTTTTATATTCGTGCAATGAGATTGGAGGTGTAAAAGTTTTACACTTTTAACAATCTCCTGCTACAGATCCATCACGATTACCAGCGTTGGTCGGTTTGTTTTCATAGCATTCCAGCCACAAGTATTCCTTCAGGACAAGTTTTGCGTTAGGTGCTTGATTGTCACAGCCAGGGCCGATGGGGGCCCCCTCTCTCTCTCTGTCAGCAGTCACTCACCCCCGTCCCCCCCCCCCCAACCCTTTTTTCACCAAACCGAAAGGCACGCAAAAGGGAAAATTATACGAGGTTTTATATTAGGTCCTCTTATCAGGGCTGCAGTCGTTTGCTTGTTTTTTTTAATGATGCCTGTTAGTGTTGGAAGGTAGTCTTGGTTTCAGATATCAGATGTCCACAAGTAACGCTTGGAAGTAGACTGTTTTTTTAAAGTAATGTAAAACTGAATTTAGCAAACACTTAATACTGTCGTTAATCGTTAAATTAACTTAAATAAGTTTATACATTTATTATTTTTAGTCATGGAAAGAAATACTGAGAAGTGTAGTCAATTTGTAGGAGGTAGGCTGGTCGAAACTATTTTAATTTTACAAATTTTTGGCTGAAACATTAATTAGAGTAGCCTAACGATGGCAAGACAGAAACACTTTTCAAACAAATCGGGACTGATGTTACATTTATTTACATTTACTTTCAGAAAATGAAAATAGGTTTTTCAGTGTTTTAGTATTTTTGGGAATTTCAAATATTTTCTCAGTGTTTTTTTTTTATATTAAAAGAGCCCTTTATATAGAAATTTTATTAGTTTTTTCCTTCACTAATCTATCATTTTGATTAAAAAACGAATGCTCCAGTATTACTAAAACGTAAGTATTTTACACGATTTTGAGGGTTTATTTTCAAAATTTTCTAAACTCTTGCCCTCCCCCTTTCATATGGGTTCTTCAACTATTTTGGGCCGATGGGCCTTTACTCTCCAATCCGGCCCTGGTCACAGCCAAACGATCTTCTGTTGCCGCAAAAAAAAACTTATTATATGCATTCACAACAGTTATGCAGCATGTAAAAAAATCAGTGTTGGTAGTAGTTTACATATTTTATAATTCAATACAGCTGTCGTAATGCAAAAAAAAGTCTCAGTAGATCTTCATAGATTTGTTCTTGAATTATCATAACAATAATTTTTTATCTGAAAACTATCCCCCTCCCCCTCTACTTCCCCTTCCTCCTTTACGACTTAAATGTTTATAAAATAGCATTTTATTATGATACAATTTTCGACTAACTCAGCAGAGGAAAAAATGTATGAAACGCTGCCATATGCCGCCGCACGCCGAACTTAACTTCACAACGTCGCTGCTGGTAAATAATTTCCGGCGCGCCACGGCGTACCGCCACCGCCGACATTTTTTAAGAGGTACGCCGCTGCCGCCCTTAAACAAGCGGCGCACAGGTCTACACCGGGTGGCCGATCCTTGTGGTGTTTTCAAAGCAACATCAGAGGCAAGTTTAATTACTGGAAAGTAAAAGACAATTACCTAATTATAATCCGAATGTCAACAGAAATAAATTAAAGTAAATAATCATTGTTGTTTTATGTATGTTTTAATCATAATCAGGGGCGGACTGGCAGCAACTTGGCCCACCGACCCGGCCAACATAAATGGCCTGCTATCACAAATGTCTTTAAACACAAAAAAAAGGTTCAATGTTCTGCAGCACATTGCTATATTTTTCCGTCCTTTTTTTACTTCACGAATCATAACTGTTTTCCTTCACACCACCCCCCACCCCAACCAATAAAAGAAAATAACATGGTTTCCCGCGAAGCCCTGAAGCCGTTTTACACATAATTTTGAAGTAAATTATTTATTCATATTTTGTTCATTTAAAAAGCTCTACCGGATGTACAAGAGTCGAAGTGGTTTATCAGAAGTAGCTCGTATAAAAGTGAGGCAACTTTTTTCCTTTACGCAGCACTAACCCTATAACTGCCTCATTACCGTGCACTTACGTATCACTCGGCAATCGAACATAGCAGGAAAGCATTAGCATAGCCTAGTGGTTAGTGGCGTCGTCTCCAAACCAATTGGATGCCAGATCGAATCCCGCAACTAAATAAAAAGAGAGTCACAATAAGTCAGTTTTCCAGCTCAAGGATTAAGCGTCCAAACCGTAATGCATGCATACAGTGGCGTGGCGTAAGTCCCCGCAGCCCCCGCAGCGGCGGGAGGGCGCAGACCATTGTTGGGCGTCATTGCGTCTTGCTGATTTTTTTAAATTAATTTTTATTTTTGATTCGATTAAAACTGAAAGTTTCCGCAGTCGTAGTCATGTCGTCACAGTCTCTCTAGGCTGGTAGGCCAACAGAATTAAAGACATTTGCAAGCTAAAGAGGTGCTGGGGGGAGGGGGAGGCACAAAAATGACTTAACAGGGGCACCAATTCTCTTAATGAAATACAAAAAATGCATCTTTAGCGCTACAAACACTACTCAAAAAACGAATCAAGGTTGTAAACTGCAAAATAAAGGTGTAAATACCTGAAAACAAGGGCCACATTTTTTTTTCTGTTGGTGGTGGGGCAATTCGCTGACGTTGGCCCAGTCCTGGACTGTGCGACTGGAAAACTCTTTTATTTTCAGAATTGGGCAACGCTTGCTGTGTTGTTGTTAGTTTGGTGATGACATTTCTTTTTTAATTTTTATTTTCGGGGGGGGGGGGGGGGGCCCTCCCCTCGACCTTTCGCAGGGGGGCGCACACAAAGCTAGCTACGCCACTGCATGCATACCATTTTTACTCCGTGTCGCGTCACAATAAACACTGACCAAACTGGAAGAAAGTCATTTTTGAACCTCAAAATGACAGTTTCTGTAGTCAACATTCTAAAAACGCCTCAGCTCCTCAGACCCTTATGATATGACTGTTCACAAGGATTTGAAGCTATTAGCACCAATACTGCAAGTATAGTTTGTACATTGAAATTTGTAGAAAAGCCTTAGCACCTGGTTTCTTAGCTTCTTCTGTCTTTCACTTACTGATGTGGATGGGGCAAATAAGCAGTGTATTCATCAGAGCCTGGGTGTAGATCTTTCCAGGTTTATGAAGTGTTTAAAAAAATGTTTTATATAACCTGTACTGTTTTACTTTTTACTGTTTTTAATATCATTCAGGGTCATGTGTAATTTCGGATTGCGATTAAGTGGAGGTAGCACTTTCCTTCGCTCTCCAATACAGTTTCTTTGCTGTAAAATTATGTATTATTATTATTAATACTTATTGTACAAATCTCGACAAGAGATGGGTGTAAGGAACATTTTATAGAGCATTTTTAACCCTACATGTCGATTCGTTATAAACGAGACTTATTTTCTTTACAACTAATGGTAACTGTCAGTGTGGAGTGTTATTTAATTTGGCTACAGAAAATCATCTGCAGACAGTCTCAATAGGTAAGAAAAGCTCATATTTTGGAGAGTCACATCAGGGTTTCCACCAAAATACTGAAATCAATTTCCCTGAGTTTTCCAGGTTTTCCAAAGTAGATGAAGTAATTTTCCAGGCTACTTATCAAAAGTTTACGGAGACATTCTTTTCACGTATTTTACCAGTTTTGTGTTACAAAGGCTGAAGCTTTTAGATGGGAATACATTATTTAAAATCTTATTTTTTCCTTCCAGACTTTCCAGGTTGGAACCCTGCACATTATTGTTGGATCTTGGGGGGGGGGGGGGATTAACATTTTTTCAGGGTCACGAAGGAGATCATCGAAAATTTGGTAGTCACATTTTTATTCCCTCCCCGTGGCCGTAAATAATGACCGATTCTTACTGGAATATAAAGAAAAGAACAGAAAGAAGCGCAGCCTTGTGGTGCTGCCCACTAGTGAAATGTTATCACGCGTGTCCGTCTAGTTATTGCCACTCTTGGCACACTTCACTGTGCCAAACAAAACGCACGCCCCTGAATTACGATTTTTAAATAGACCTTCTGCTGTAACATCTAATCTTCTGACTTTTGAAAATTCCGACTAGTGCATTATGGTCATCGTGTTCATCGCTCGCGTAACAACGTAAAACTTCGTTGATTCGTACATATATTTTGCCGCGTGAAGGCCATAAAACGACTAAATTGTCAATGCAGACTGTCATTATTAATTACGTCCAGGTAAGAATTATTGCTAGAAAATATTATTTTCTTATATAGGTCGATGATCGATCAAATAAATAATTACCAACGATTTGTATGTTTACTTATGGTCTTAGTTTGAAAACTCTCACCAAAGTATTAGCATAGGTTAAAAAGTTAACTAGATAATCATCTCACATCTTCCAGTACTACGCGGGGCCCTAGCGGTAGATGCGGCTACTAATACCTCTGATAATAGTTTGAGTTCGCGCTGCTTCAAAGGCAAAAGAATTATCAGAGGTAATAGTGGCCGCAACTATCTCTAGGGCCCCACTTAGTACTGGAAGAAGCGAGATGGTATAAACAGTGCCGGCTCAAGGGGCACGCGAGCAACGCAGCCGCGTTGGGCCCCCTGTTTAAAGGGGCCTCCGAGCGGGAGCACTAATCTCACTATAAACATCACGTTAAATCAACTTAGAGGCAAATAGGCCTAGGTTGTAGAAATTACGAATGTCATTTACTCGTTGCGTTAAGTTTTAATTTTATAATTATTTCTTTCTCATAAGAAATTATTGCAAGACTGCCGTACCGTACTCACGGTACTGTTCTACTAAGAAAAAAATGCTAAATACTTCCTCACCAGAAAAGAAAAAAGTAGTTTTCAACCAGTCACGCTCCACTTTTTTTTTTTTACTTGTTACTTGCTTTGCTTTTGATGATGTACTTCTTTTTTACTACACCATTGCCTTTTATTTCCGGCGTGTGCGTGCCGTGCGTTTGTCCGAAAAAGCCACCGTAGAAAAAGCCACCGTAGTGTAGAGTAGGCAGTGGCAAAAGCCACCGTAGAAAATGCAAGATTAGTTCTACACCAGGTTGGGAAACCCACTACCGCCCTTCTGTGCCACTATTTGTTCTTGCCGCACGAGCGCGCTGCGTTCACTAGATGGGCCACGCGATTGAGAGTCACTGGCTGCCCGCCATACAAAATAATGCGGACCTGCTTCGTTCCTGGTTTTAAATTGGGGTACAGATCACCACAAACTGAAAAGCCATTTAGCCGTTTTTTGCCCACCGAAGGAACCTTCGCTGTCGAAAGAATGGCAATAGAAAATTCCACTTCCTGATCGGCAACTACAGTTCAAAGTCAGCGTGTGCGAGTTTCATGGTCAGGGAAATGCGTCGGAGGTCAAAACTGGTTAGCACCGCTTGAAACCAGAATCGTATACTTAAGCGGGCCAAAAAAAGTTCTTATTAGAGAATGCTAACCAAAATTAAGTAAATTTGGTTGGATTATTTTAGGTTAAGTCGGCGTGCAACTGCATGCTTTTCTCGTGGCGTCCATCTTCACACCCGCATATGGTTCTAAGTGACGCTAACTAAAAACGACCATTCGGGAGACGAATAATTATTTCGTTCGATGCCTTGAAAAGAACCCGGAAAAATTTTCCCGTTTCTTACATCTTGGGGGGGGGGGGGGGGGAATGAGGAATTTACACAAACAAACTCTTTAAAAAAATCATATCATGAGAAAAAATATGCCACCACTTTACACATTAGATTTACCTGAATTGAACAGAATCAAGTTCAGCATATAATGGGGGAACATTTCTTTCCTAGAATTTTGCATTAACGGCATTTAATGTCTTTAAAAGAAGAAAATAATTAATAAATGTAAAAACTACAATATCTTTTTACATTTTTTTTGGAACGCAAAAAAAAAATACGAGAATTCAGTCGAATTTTATTCAACATTTTTGCCTAATGCTTGTGGGCTGTGAACACTGCTAGAAAGGTGAAGTAAGTGGGGGATCCTTTACTTTTGTGCCCATCATTTTTACGAAAAACATTTTTTTGATGAAATAAGCAGTTTTTTTGTATTTAGTTGTTTTATTTCAATTGGTTATTAAAGCTTAAATAATTTATTTCTTGTTCTTGCTGGTATGCGGGTATTTTTTATGTTCAATTTTTTTTGTTAATAATTACGACAGTAAGCAGGGACGGGTGGGGCAAGGTGGCCTGATGGTTAGCATGACTGTCTCCAGTGCCAGAGGTCCAGGGTTCGAATCCGGCCTCAGGCACCCCTGGCAGAGAAGGGCCCTGTGATGTCTCGTGCTCATGTCGATTGTGGCATGTAAAAGAACCTAGGATTTACCTAGCAAAATTGACCCTCTCACCTTCAACCAATCACGTCTTTTTTTCTCTTTTTTGTTTACTTTGCACATATGTTTCAAGCGTCTTATGCATTTCAGCATAAAGCTCCGTTTAGTTTGTCCGAGGAGCATAGGTGAAATCAGACTTCGGGGAGGGGGAAGCCACCAAAAGAACAATTTTTATGTCTTTATAGAGCTGCTTTGGTACTTTTGCCCAGTTTTAAATGACAGCCGAGATGGGTGGGCGGCGGGAGAGGAGGGGCACGAGCAGAAATAATATGGCATCTGAGGGTAAAGGGGGGGGGGGTGACGTGCCCCAATGTGCGTACTCAGCAGTGGAAAAAGGTTTCTGTGTGGTAGAAAGCCCCCATTAGTTTAGTAGAAATTATGGTTTTGACTTTATGGTGTCATAATATTCGTTCAGATAAAAATAAATAACTGCCTACTACATGATATTATGACAGTTTATTTGCTTAGCTGGAAAAAAAATTGATTAAAAAAAAATAATAAAAGAAACCTCATGCGAAAACACATGTACACTTTTTCCGTAACCCCGCCTTAGCACTTAACACTCTTTTATTGTTTTGATTTGATTATTGATTTTACTAGGGCCTATAAACCTTGTGTCATGCGGCTCAATTCCCAAATTGTCAGACGGTATCCTCTGCGTGGTGTGATAGCTGTTGAAAGCAATTTTAAACTCGACTGTTAAATCCTTTTTTTGGGGGGTGGGGGATCTTTCGTTTATTATTCATTGCATACCTCCGTTTAAGAATCTAAACAAATTAGCATAAAATTTAACAAACCTTTTATATTATTCTCAGTCTAACAATTGCTTAAATTCCTGATTGTA
>JAHWFP010222489.1:241911-257080 GCA_023313725.1 Lithobius niger | reverse complement strand
GGAACCTTGGGGATATTTCATGGCGTGTTCCATGAGTGGTTCGATGTGTTCTGCTAAGAATGACTTGTGTGCCACAATTCAAGCGTTTAGCCCAATCTGCAATAATTTGTTGTCAAGCATCAGAAGGGGAGCACAGTGGAGGGCTAGGGGACCCTTTAGGATATTTCGTGGAAATTCCATGGTTGGTTTGATTTGTAATTCTAAGAATGACTTGTGTACCCAATTTCAAACTTTTAGCTCGATTTGCAACAATTTTGGGGTCAAACCTCAGTCAGGGGACACAGGGGGTTGCTGAAGGCACTAGGAATATTTTCATGGGGTCCATGGCTGATTCGATTTTTACTGTTAATAAAGATTTGTATACCATATTTCATGTTTTTAACTCAATTTGCAAAAATTTGTTACTCCACTTAATGATTTATGCCCAATGCTCTGTAATAACAATTACTGTGCTAACGAGAATGCTACAATCACATTAAAATCGTGTTCAAAAGTCCCTGGTCGGTGTTAATACTTACATTTTAAGCTATTCAAATTGAAAACCGGTTCATTGGTTCGATATCTAGGTGAGAGCAACAGTTCTAGCCCATTTGGCCTTCCGTGTCAATAATATTGTGGTTACATTAAAATAGACTGCAAAAGACCCTAGGCCTTGTCCACACCTACGTTTAAGCTATAGAACTTGAAAACCGGTTCAGTGGTTCCATCTCCAGGTGAATGTAAAAAGTCCCAACAACAACTTTAATGATTTTTGCCCAGTGCCCTGCAATAATAATTGCTCGGCCGACGAGAATTCTGCAGTCATATCACAATCGTATTCAAAAGGCCCCGGTCGGTGTTAATAATTACATTTTAAGCTATACAAATTGAAAATCGGTTCACTCGTTCGATTTCTAGGTGAGAGCAAAGGTTCTAGCCCATTTGCCTTTCCGAGTCAAGAATATTGTAGTTACATTAAATAGCCTACGAAAGACCCTAGGCCTTGTCTATACCTACGTTTTAAGCTATAGAACTTGACCTTGGTTCATTGGTTCGATTTATAGGAGAGAGCAAAAGTTCTAGCCCATTTGGCTTTCCCTGTCAAGAATATTGTAGTTACATTAAAATATCCTGCAAAAGACTCTAGGCCTTGTCCATACCTACGTTTTAAGCTATAGAACTTGACAATTGGTTCAGTGGTACGATCTCCAGGTGACTGCAAAGAGTCCGAACAAGAACATTAATAATTTCTGCCCAGTGCTCTACAATAATAATCGCTCTGCCGACGAGAATACTACAGTCACATTAAAATCGTGTTCAAAAGGCCCTGGTCGGTGTTAATACTTACATTTTAAGCTACACAAATTGAAAATCGGTGCATTGGTTTCGATCTCTAGGTGAGAGCAAAGGTTCTAGCCCATTTGGCTTTCCGTCTCAATAATATTGTAGTTACATTAAAATAGCATACGAAAGACCCTAGGCCTTGTCCAAACCTACGTTTTACGCTATAGAACTTGAAAATCGGTTCAGTGGGTCAATCTCCAGGTAACTGCAAAGAGTCCGAACAAGAACGTTAATAATTTCTGCCCAGTGCTCTACGATAATAATCGCTCTGCCGACGAGAATACTACAGTCACATTTAAATCGTGTTCAAAAGGCCCTGGTCGGTGTTAATACTTACGTTTTAAGCTATACAACTTGAACATCGGTGCACTGGTTCGATCTCTAGGTGAGAGCAAAGGTTCTAGCCCATTTGGCTTTCCGTGTCAAGAATATTGTAGTTACATTAAAATAGCCTGCGGCGAAAGGCCCTAGCCTTGTCCATACCTACTTTTTAAGCTATAGAACTTGAAAATCGGTTCAGTGGTTCGATCTCCAGGTGAGAGCAAAGAGTCCCAACAACAACAACAACAATAACAAGAGCAACAACAGCAACAACAAGAAACAGCCATGCTGTGGACGCCGAACGGTTCGATTGTTGTCATCAAAATTTGTAATGCAGTGAAATATTTACGACACGACGCCAAATACTGAATTTCGTTGGTCTGTGTCAATTTTGGGCGAAACTATTGGAGTTCAAAGTTTGACGTTTAACATGGAAGTTCATGCTGATGCTTACATAAGGATCGCTACCGCGGTCCTTGATGTCAAAGGAAGGAAAGAAGCAAGTTGTTTTTCCTCCTTGTAGTGACATTTAGGTCACTACTGAGAAAGGTTGAACAGTTACTGAGCTCGGTTGGATCCTGTAGCCAGCATCCACCCCGGTGATGCAGTGCTTATAGAATAGAATAGAATACTGCTTTTTACTTAGAGGGAGGCAATTCCAATTTTTTTACTGCCGAGTAAGTGACATTGTGTTTTGCATGGTCAGTTCTGCACTTGGATAAAATGAGTTTTTTTTCATAATTAAGGGTGTTGTAGTCATGACAAATATGGAAGGTTTTCAAACGGATAAGTCTGTTGCAGCAAGTCAGTGTTTCACTGGTAGTGTAAACAGGGCTGTGCATGTAAAGACAAACATTGTATTGATAAAGTTGAGCAACCTTAATAATAGCGTCAGGCCTAGTAGCATCAGGCCTTAATAGCGTCACATTAGTATGCGGGCTGTCCTGGGTTTGACTCCCAGTCGCTGCAGTTATCTTTTTCTTTGTGAGATTGCCGCATCTTTTATATTCTCACAAGGCCAGTCTTTCATGCAGACTGTTTGCTTCGTTAACGAGGCTGTAACTTTTGCTCATGTTCGTACACAATTGTTATCAGCTGGTTAACATTAGGTTGCTAACCATAACTTCATAACTTGCCATTACGTTCCGAATCCACGATAGACCTGAAGACGAGTAAGTCTAATTTCTATCCATATTAGAAATTCTCGTTCTTTTTCCTCTTAACACTTAAATAATGACCGCGTCAACCACTTTATGCATTAAGGCTATTACACTAGCATTTCTAATATTTGAATACCACAGGTTAAAACTGGTAGTATTAGTCGCATGAGTATGCCGGTTTGGAATTTTTGGCTAGTATTAGCAGCGGTAAATTTAACCACAAAATAATGTCAAATGTTGGTTCGGCTATTCTTTGATGGTTTACGTAACCACTACCTGCTACTGCCAAAATCGTCTTATGTTATTCAATCCAGCTGTTGAAGCAGGACATTCTCTCGATCCCTTTGCGATGACTGGAGGTTTTTCCCCGGTGCGAATGTCGGGGCTTGGTTTGGCTCTTAATAGACTTCTTTTTTCATCTAAAAACATCTAGCAAGAAAGAGATTTTTCTTTCAGATGGTATCTAACTTTCTTGAGCTTTGAAAGTGAACTTCAAATGCATTTAACATGTCTAAAAATCCTACAAATGGCGAATTTTCTTCCTTTTATTTTTTTACTTAGAAAAACTCATTCCTGTTGTAGTAAGATTCAAAATTAAGCCAGTTCGTGTAGACGAGCATTAATTTTCTTCTGATGACATAAGGTTCAAAGAAATATTTTTAGAAATAGAAAATAATAAAAAAAAATATTGACACTTTTAATCGATTATCGGTGTATTTCGTTATAATAGACAGCAACTGAACTATTTTTGTTATGTGCCATGCATTGAAAAATGATAAACATGCAGTCGTTTTCCTCATGATGAATGGCTTTTGCTCCTAATTTTTTTAAGAGGGGCGTTTAGTGACGTTTACATTCCTCCCACTCCTCCCATTCACCATCGCTGTACGAGATCCTTCCTTTTAGAGTTTCAGATTCGCTTTAAGTTAATTCTTGCTGCATTCACGTTAAAGAAAAAAAACAGAAACCCTCGAACTCTAAACTTCAACCAACGAGTCCTTGGGAAGACAGATTTATAGTATCGAACTAGAAAACTCGGAATTCCATCGAAAGTAAGAGGGAAAAGAAGGAAGGGAATAAAAAAAGAAAAACGAAACTGAAGAACGAGAGAAGGGAGGGGAATAAGGAGTGAATTGGTGGTACCCAAGGGGTCCCGGAGCCACCATTGGCGGATAGAACGGCAAGCCAGTTTCGTGTTATCGACTTCAAATTGATTAACAGGCACCCAGTATAAATCCCATCTTCCTATAGCTCGAGCACGGGATGACTTCCTTATACCTTCACCATCAAGGCTGACGCGCACAGACGCTGTAAAGTTTGGGGGGGGGGAGGTGGAATCGAGGGTAAGCAACAGCCAAGGCTGAAACAGCCTGCGGCCATTTATTCAGTCTCGTTTTCGGCTCGACGTGATGTCAGCGCCAACAGTTCGGTGTGGTGACTCAGCGAAACAAGGGGGCACTTCAAGGTCTAACATGAAGCGCCGTTACCTTATTTTTTTTATATTTAGGGGACTATGTCTACGAATTCAACCTGCAGGTAGCAAATAAGCACAGGTGAACTTTTATTAAAACAATACTGGGGGGAAATGGCCATTATGATAAACCGCTAAATGGCGAGGATGTCTTTATAAGGGCGCTTTGCGCACCAATATCGCTTGGCAATTTAGCAGCTTCCAGCTAGATATAATAAAAACTATCAACATGGCGTCGCCAATTCGCATCGAAACAACGAAAGTTCAGACACGACTGGAACGACTATTCATTTTATTGTCACGGATTCTATAACTACATGCATTCTCCCAAACGACATATTATACAACTGCATGCATTCTCCCAAACGATGCCATAGGTAACGATCCAGGTAGCTTTGTTACGACGACGCCTTCGCCATCACACTCTGATCCGCGACTACATTCTCGCTACGAGAATGGGACGTGAAATTAGTGCCTAAACGCGTCCTTACAACGCGATAACGAAAGCATCGTTACCACGGTAACATCTAGTAAGTATTAGTAAACAATTTCTTCTAGGGAATTTTTTTTGCTATCTCTTTTTATCATGTTCTGCCCCATCTTGGCTTTTCTGCTCCTTTTTTCCTTTTAGGCGTGTTTAGGCCTTTTTTTTCGACCTTTTCTCAGGCACCGCCGCCCAGCAAGTGTCGGCACAAAAATGCCACTTTATTTTCTGAAAAGGACATTTTCCGAAAACGGGTAAGCTAGCTCTTCTCTCCCCCTCCCCCTTTTTCCTGTGCACGCCTCTGTTCTGCGACATCGTTTGGGTAAAATGGTAAATGCTTCCTGTAGTATACTCCATGGCAATTAAGTAATAGTTATTGGTGAGAATCTCACGATTATCGATTTTTAACCCACGGCTGCGATGATCTGCCCGGCGAGACTATGCAAATATGACGATGGGCGAAGCCCCGACACAGATTTGCATAGTTCGAGCTGGGCAGATCATCACAGCCGTGGGTTAAAAATCGATAATCGTGAGCTTCTCACCAATAAATAATTTATACCACGGTTGAGACGTCAAGCTAACTCGTAGTTAATTAAAAGGTGTTTGTGTTTGTGTTTTGTGAAAATTCCTTCAAGAAAACTGATCAATCAGTCTCTCGAAATGAATGAAGGTTATTCCATTTTAGTTTGTGGAGGTGGAGGGGGGGGGGAGAGTTAGACGGAGTCGATAAACTTAGCTTTGGGCCAGGCATGTGAGAGTTGGCAGGCATAAGATATCATTCCGGACATCATGGGAAGTTAAGTATTTCTTTTTGTACGTTTTTATTGCGTTTTGTTTTTGGACGCTGTATTTGGTTGTTGGATGTGGGCGTGTTCCCGGTCGCGTGATCCGGAAGTGTGAAAAGTGCGGGTCATCGGCAAAAGTGTGGGGTAGGCTAACTTGATAACCCACATTTTTTGTGATGACGCACACTTCTACTCACGGGGAAAGGGATTTAACCTACGGAAATTTAGCATGGCGTTGAGTTAGCATGACGTCACAGCCGTGGTATAAATAAAGATTTCTCTTTGATACGAGTCGTCAAAGCAAAAAAAACCGATGCCACGTAGAAATTTCAAGTGATTTCTAGCTTTAGCAGCGAAAGTGCAAAGCGAGATAGGTGCAGAAACGCATCTTAAGGCTTAACCGACTACACACTGGGACGCACTTTAGTATTTCTGGCGGACACACTAAAAAATCGAAACAGAACCGGAAACGATTTTCCTATTAGATTGTTTAATGACTGCTTGGTTACTACGCGACAAAATCAAAATCAGTGACCCCGTCTTGATATTCTGGACTTTGCATAGTATCTCTGTCTGGCGAGACTGCATTGTTATGTATACCCTTAATATAAGTTGTATTCATTCAAAGATCTCGTAGCAATGCTTCGTATCTAGGAAGACGCTAGCTCCAGGTCACAGAATGATGGCCGATAAGTCGTTGCTGTAGTAACAAACCTACTTTGTTACTTTGGTACGTACCTACGACATCGTATGGTTAAACCCGTTCAGTCGTATCAATTCGTGGCAATAAGATGAAAATGAAGGAACCGTTTTTTATTGCCTTGTTAAACTCTCATTCTTGACTGTTTCATGACGATGCTACATAGCCAATTGTGTAGCATCGTCATGTTGAATCTTCGGTTTTATTGTAACTTTTTGCTGCGATAGTTCATTGCTTACTTCTTATAGAAGTAAGAAAATAGATCCAAATCGGTGTAAATAAAAAAAAAATGCCGTCAGCAAAAATCATAAACTAGAAATAACACGGAACATCGAACAGTACACTTTGGACACTTACATTTCATTCGGATGATGTGACCCGGATTCGAATTAGCGAACCAGTTCATCACCAGATCAATGCCATACAGCCTTACCGATAGAGCCACTCGTTGCCTGGCCATGCTACCGAGATACGAGAGTGGACGAGTGGCCATTATCGGTATAGATGGTACTTCAGAGTTATGGTGATGGACTCGTTTGCCAGAAAGAATCCAGACCCAGTAATTAAATTGAAACGTAAGTGTATAAAGGATGGCTTGCAACGCTTCGTATTTCTACTGTGTAATATTCGCTGATGGTCTATTTGCGTTGCTAGTTCGTTGAATACATGCACCCTGAGGGCATATTTATGCACAGTTCTAAAAGTCGATTGCAGATCAAACTGTGATGGCAAATGCGCTGTTGTCATGGCAACAACATACATTGATACCTATCTGCGACCTCGTTTGGTTAAACACATATCTGTTTGTTAGGCTACACTAAAATAAAAAACCCTCCTCCGGAAGGAAATTTTTCCGGACCCCAAACTGACGGTATGTTGCAATTTAATAATAATTATGGGTTCTAATTCTGGGTTGTAATAGAACTCTTGTTAGCAATAGCTTGATCGAATTCTTACAGACGGCAAATAAATATATCGATGCGAAATAAAATCTGCTACTAAAACAATCACGCCCCAAAATTAAACTTATCGTCTTCTACAGTTCGGTTTACTTTCTCTGATTTCCCTACCCGTCCTACTCCCATCCCCGCCCGCCGCATCTACTTCTCCTCCTTCCACCCAGCCAAAAAATAAATAAAAAATGCAACAAAATTCTCTCTACACAAAGCGATCTGCTAGCCATCCATGATAGAACGGGATAAGCATAGATTTAGGACAGAAGTTTGTTCCCTTGTTCAGCAAACAAACTGAACAAGCGAAGGTGTAATATATGACTTCTCACTTGCCCTACTCAATCTCTTCCTCTGCACATCCCTTCATCTTGGATTAAGCTGGTAAGCAAGTTGACTACAAACAGGCCCTTTCCGTCTATTGATCTGCTTCGTCCATCACACCATCTTCCTCCCCTCCTTCTCCAAATACCTGACCGGGTTTCGGCCATCCACGTGCAAGCAACAAGATCCCTAACCATGCGTATGCTGCCTGGAATGCCTCCCTTGCTGGGCTCTACGCCAGATCACCGGCCTCCATGTAATCATGGCGACCAGGCAAAAGGAGCCTGTTGTGTTTTTCTGTCTAGGAGGGTTACGAACCAGTAATCTTGCCTACGATTTGTGTCTATTCGGTACGTTGAAGGATGGAACGCATTCTAGATACTTCCATATATGTTCACTTTCATCTTAAATGGACGTTTCGAATTGTTTGACAATTCCTCTGTTTAGGTAATGCCTTAAATAAGCCTTTTTGTAATTAATTAATTTTTTCATGCGTGCAATAATGTTTGCAGGTCTGTAGATTATGAACCAACTCAATTTTGAACACTGCAGCCATATACCCCCTCCCCCTCACAGAAAAAGATGTCGAAATTCTTGAACTTGGCAATAGAAATGTACATAAGGTTGCGGATTTAAGGTCAAATGCGATCGTATGATTCCGAAATTGAAAGCAAAAGTGTTCATAAGGTCCCTGAATCAAGCAAAGAGAAACAAGATTGAAGCATTTTATTTCAGTCATTTTACATAAAATTTAGTAAAAAGGTTCCACAACTTTTTTTTAACATTTTGATGGTCCATTTAAAATAATATTTCCTCGCCCAATGCTGTGCTAGCATTCACCAGCATTCATTAAAGGTCCAAAATGTTTACGTCCAACCCACTCCCATCTTCAGAAGTTGGCTATACTCGTATGCTTCACAAGAAAAATAGAAAGGGGTGGGGTTACATTCGAAGCAGGAAATCTTCGATCATAGAGGCACCAAGACAAAGTTCAGAATAGACACAATAAATCGCACAACTGCTGAATGAACCCAGTAGACTCTCGCTACCATTACCCATATTACAGGCTGGAACTTTGCCAATCAGCGATCAGTTCAGATTACTTCAAGCACCACTCAGCTACGTGCTTACGATTGGCCTACACAGCATGTCGAAGGTAAGTCGGAAATATGACCTAAGTGAAGATCCGACTTACCTATACACCAATAAAAGCTATTATTAAAGCGCTCACGGGTAAAAAGTACTTCTCTTTTTTTGTTATTTTCAAAACATCGTGTTGGATTCTTTTCGATTTTCTAATTTGATCTGCAATTCTCTGTTGGCTGTGCGAGCTACGTAAATGTCATTTTAGCAGAATCAAGATAAATTTCTTCACGGATTAACGAAGATAGATAAGTTTATTTGGCTCCAAAGCATTTCAAAGGATACGACAGCAATTATTTACGAGAGTTATAAACTGTTTTGCAGAGTCGCCTTTGAACATCTAACTTTTTGTTCCTGATGTATGAACACATTCTTGGCAAATGCTTCCGCAGGGGTTCGTATTGCGACGGGTTTCGAGGTAATGATCAATCCAAAATTGATCAATCCAAAATGATCAATTCCCCCCTCCCCCCAAAAGAAAAAAGAAAGAAAAACAACTGAAATATATTCCCTTTAAATTCCGTGGGCGAAGTGAATTGTGACGAATTACGCCATGCATTAGTGTATAGCATAATAGTATAGTATAGTATAGTATAGTATAGTATAGTATAGTATAGTTCAGTGGATGACGGCGTCGAGCCAAAGGTTAACATAATGTCACCCCATAACAAATAGTAGAAAAATCCAAAAACCAGGCACAGTGAGTAAGAAAGCCTGTCCAAGTGTGCTAAAAAGCCTGACCTTGGATGCCAAACTGGCAACGACAAGGCATTTTTTAAGGAATATGAAGTGGTGCTCCAGCTAGCAAAAAAGGGCATGATTCTGTGGCCATAGGGCAGTCAGAAGGGGGGGGGGGGGCTCCGAATACATATACAGTTCTGCACTCAAATTCTCAGAAATTTACATATTTTATTTATTTCATTTACTTTATAGGAGGCTGTGATTGGAGTGGGTATATTGAGGAGACGAAAATAACGTGCAGTACTCATTACGCAAATATTCCACCTTTTGAACGATATTTCCTTCTCCTCTTTTGCGTGTACACGACCTTTTGGTGATTTGTAAACACGTTTTCTCAAAAACGTCGTTGGTTGCGTTTATTTTCGCAAACCATTGAATCTTTTAGGAAACGCACTAGTATTTACCCGTTAAGTGTTAATAATAATGAAATGTATGAATTTCTTCATTGTTGCCGTTCTACCTCATTCTCGACTTAACAAATGTGTCTCCAAGTCTTGTGTTGTCGTCTTCGCATTGTTCCCTATTTTATTTATTTGTTTATTTACAGAGCGTAACGGCCTAAAACACCATGAGCTCGCTCTAAAACTACTTAAGACTAAGTAGTCCCCTATTATTGTTGTTCCCTATTACTTATGTTTAAACACTACTGCTGTACTTTGTTGTAACAATCTTTGCCTTCTGTATTGTTACTGCCTACCTAGAGTGTGCTTGCCCCATCTGCCCGCCGGCTCGGAAAACACTTTTCTTTTTTTAAATACTTATTTTTTTCTTCACGAAGCTTCGGTACCGACGAGACATGCTTCTTGTGTGAGGTGAACAAGCAAAATGGCTTCCATCACGCCGCCATTTTGTAGGCCTGAAACCGATGTGATCTTCAGCTGAGCATAGGCTACTGCAATATCTCGTATGGATCGAGATTCTACTTTCAACGAAAACGTCAACTCTCTCCAGATGCGACTTTACCCAAGGTGTAATTTAAAGGGACATCGCTCCTTATTCAAGAGGATTGTGTCTTCCCGGCCTGGCGTGGAGAGGAAGGAGCAGACTCGTCTGTAAAGGTAGAGTAGTAACCCCTATCCAAGCCCCCCCCCTTACCAGAACAAGTATTAATACGTCTCAGACCACAAATGCCTTTCTCTTGCATACTGATTTATTTCCTTCTTCTTGCACACTGCTGTTGAGGGTAGCTTTGTTCCTCCTTGGACGAATCGATCCACGTCAAGCGGCCTCTAGATTTTAACCGATGGTGGGGCAAGTGGGATTTACGTGGAGTGTGAGGGCCAGCCCGGGCCCCTTAAGGAGGTTCGTGGATCGGGTCCCCACGCCATGCTCCTATTTCCCGACACATACCATGTGATGGTGCCATGGGAATAAAAATGAATGCACAAATGATTTGCAGACATGTGCCATTGCCATCCTAATGTTTTCAGTTCTAAATGTGTAAACTTAGATTGGGTTGGGGGTATTTGGAATATCGGAAAATAACCGGTGACGAATGACTTGCACCAAATCTTGCTCATATTCATGTCGTCATAATTTTATTTTTTATCGAAATGATTTTTTTTTAACGAAAAATGAGTTTGAACTTTGAGGAACGGGGTTGCAACGGCTGGTGCTCCACTACTCTATGGTGCTAACTGGTGCTCCAATCGTGAAGGCCGGTGCTCCACTTGGAGCAGCAGTTACTATTTTAAAAAATGCCCTGGGCAACGAGGAACCATCAACATAATATGCTTATGTGGGAATTTGTTCTCAATTTTTTTTTTTTAATACCGTTACATGTTTAATTGTTTTATGCAAATGTTAGAAGACGACATTCGTATTCAGCTGGCTAAGTATTCCATATCAGTGAATATATTCAGCAACTTCAAAGGGGTGCCGATCCCCTTTTGTATCGTTCAGCTTAAAGGCGCCCGTTTACCATTTCGATAGTGTCGCCCATATTCTAAACACAGCATCCACGTTCCAGATTCCCCCTCATCCAATAGGCTGATGTGGGTCACTTATTCTCATTTTAGTTACAAAATCGCAGCGCTACTGCGAATGGATCTGTTCCATTTTTTATTTACCGCTATTTTCTTTAAATTACTCGAGGATTCTTCGGTGCTGCATCTAGGAGTTGAAAAGGTGAAAAGGCGCCTTTAAGTTTAAAAAACATTCAAAAACATTCATATCAATTCTCGTTCGAATAAAGCCGTTGGTAGAACTTTTTCCTAGTGTTCTTCTGCTAATGTTGCCATCCCCAATCCCCAAATATTTTCAGTTATTGTTATTATTAAATAAGCATGTGTTTAATTGCCGAGAATTTCTCCGAATAGTTTTATTTATTTATTTATTTAATCTCAGCATTTATTCCTTTCACAACGACGAATCAACGTCGTAGAATGCCCTACATCCGCACCTACCCGAATGCATCCTACAAACAAACATCCTCTATCGTCGGCTATAATTTCTGGTTGCAGGCCTGTTTGGTCTCGTGATGTGACAGGTGATCAACGCGGCCACGCGCAGCGCCGCAGGCGACAAATCAAGCAGACATCCCGCGTAGGAAACCAGCTTGGCGTGCAACTTAGAGGGAGGACCCGTCGTATTGACGCAATGATGAAGTACCATATATTTTTTGGTTAAAGAAACGGAAAATAGCCGTAAATATAAATACACATTTTTCCGTGTTTATTTTTCTGTCTTCTAATGCGCAACTGCGCATGGTTGATTCTAAACGCTTAAAACACTGGCACAATTCACAGGACAAGGTAAAAACACACTGACTGCTTATATTTCGGGACGAAAAGCGTTAGGTCGCATTATTATAAAAAAAATAACAAGTTTAAAAGGTACGGACATGTCACCTGCAGAGCTTACAGCAGAATCAAAGCTGTCAACTACTGTTATTGACTCTGCAGGTATCACCGCACCATGTTTTAAAGTCTTTTTTTCTTCTTCTCTGAACAACCCAATGCTTTTCGTGCCGGTGTATTATCACCAACAAGTGTGTTCTTTATCGTTTCATGTAATGTGTTGTACCAAGTTTTTTTTTCTTAGCGTTTATGAAGTATTTATGGATTGTTTATCCTCTTTCCACGGTACATACCACCAGCAGATCATGAAAGTTAAAGACGGTGAAACGGATGAAGGCAAATAAAGAATAAATGACAAGGTAAAGGGTAACCGAAGCAAACAATCTGCATAAAGACTGGCCTTGTGAGGATACAAGATACACTAATCTGAGAAATAAAGAAAAGACTACTTCCCCGACCGGGACTCGAACTCAGGACTTCCCCCTAACTAGGCCGGGCGCTCTAACTACTGCACTACCAGGGCGGATACCGGCTACAGGCTCCGGCCGAGCTAAGTAGCTATTCAGTCTTTCTCAGTGGTGACTTAGTCACACAAACATACACAAGGAGGGAAAGCAACATCGCTTCTTGGCTTCCGGGGAAAGGAACACGAGAACACGTGAATTTTTTTTTCATTTAGACTCTCACTCACTCGCTCATTTCACTCTAGTCCATGGATCCTACGATGAATGTTTGTTTGTTTATCTGCTTACTGTAGTTTCATTTCTGCAGTCCGTTATGTTGTTTTACACATTAAAAACTAACAGCATGCTGTTAGTTTTTAATGTGTAAAACAACCTAACGGACTGTGGGAGGTCGTCTTGTTGCACACCAATTTAAGTGAGCACACTTCACAGATTTGGTTAATTTTGATTTGCCAACAATAAAGAGTAAACTTCGTTGTGTTATAAATAAGATTAATTTGATTTACTGAATTTAGTCTGTAAACAGCAAATGTCGGTAGAATGATTATTATTTTCGTAGCAACTAAAAAGCTGCAAAGCAAACAAAACCTTGGTATTGTTTTTAATAATCCTTGGTAACCAGCGAAAAGGCTATTGCATACCAAGACTAACAACAATACCCTATACTCCTCTGTCCATGAACTGCGACCTTCATGGTTAGTAGTGTTCATTGTTGTATGGACAAACTCTTAGCCATGTTGTATTGATGATGTTGGGTACCGGTGTTTGTTAGGATGTATGGTTGTTGTATTGTTATTTGTAGTGGGAGCATAGGATATCGCCCGCTTTCCAAATGCTGGGATCTAACAATGTCGAGGGCGCGCAGCGCCCGAGCCATTGTTGGATTCCAGCATGAGGGCGCTTTTACGCAGCGACTCGCCTTTGCATTCTCGCAGCTAGACTCACTCGCGATGGCAAAGATGACATTGCTATGGTAACAACGCTAAATGGATTAGCTAAATCCGACATCGTTGGAGTAAATACTTGCAGTCTTACAATCCGTGCAAATAATATAAAGAATTCCTCGTGACGAAACAATTTTCCCAAACGCTTCTGAACTCACGTTATTTGCTGTTTTCGTTGCGAGGCGGCAGACATAAAACCGCCGCTATGTTGGAATTTGAGGTGATTTCTAGCTTCTAGCTGCGAGAATGCGAGAATGCGAGAATGCGAGAATGCAAAAGCGAGTGGTTGCTTAAACCCGGCCTTAGGAAGGCGGGCGATATCCTTCTTCACACTCGTTTTGAAGCTATCAGTTCGACATGCATTGTTGCGCGCAAGTGGTGATCGCGAGTGGAATACATTGTTGCGTTTAACCAGAAAAAAGGTTGTGTAGAATAGTCGTTAAGACGCAATGCTACACGCAACGAAAAGAGCAACTTTTAATTTTGAAAGAGGTTGCAATGTTGGGTTGCGGTTGACGTTTGAGGTTGTGGTTGTTTTAAAAAAAAAATTGTTCCATTTAATTAATTATATTAGGTTTCTTTATTCCTTTTTGTCATTCAGTGGAAACCAACATTTGTAAATCAGTGGTTACAAATTGTAACTGACAATGTTGTGAGTAACATGAATTGTTGAACATTGTTTTTTTTTTAATGTATTATGTTTTTTTATTTGTTTCAGTAAATTTATTACATTTGCTTAAGTGGTTTTCTTCCACTTTTCATTTAACACAAACGGGGGCTGGGATTCACGTGGAGTGCAGGGATCCAGGGTCCCAGCCCTCCGCCGCGGATCCCAGCACTCCTTGTCCTCATTCATTGTTGCGATCCCGTCGTGCTGTATTGTTATACGAGGACTGAGAGCTTCAAAACGGGTGAGAAGTTGGGCTTAGGGCCAGAGCTCAATAAACAAATATTCTATTTTATTTTGTACAACTCTTTCATTGTTGGACCATTGTTGCAGCAGCGGATTTATATCATGCGACCTTGCGGCCTTGCATTGCTGGAAACACCGGTTCTCGTCAGATCACCGAAGTTAAGCAGCATTGGGCTGGATTGATACTTGGGTGGGTGACCTCCTGAGAATCCATTCCGGGTGTTGCAGACATAGGCCCTTAGGGCTTCGTCGGGCAGATGACCGGGTGCGGTTAACGCTCGCTAAAACCCTTTGACCCCTTTTTTATATCATGTATTCATGAATTGATTGATTGATTAGATTTATTTACACGGGGAGGTCTTTATCATGGAGACACACAGCTGCCACACACCGTTGTCTTACCATTAGTAAGAAGTCGAAGGTCTTTGGTTCTTACTTAAGCAGTAAAAATATAATCGCTGTCCATATTTACATATCCCAAATCGTTTCTAAAGAATTACTAAACTATTTCACACTCTAAATTAACAACTATTAATTTTTTAAATAAGAAAAAAGAATTCTAGGCATAGCAAACGAAAGCGTTGGGTTCTTACTTATGTAAGTAAGAAAACGAAGGTCTTTGGTTCTTACTATAACGTAAGTAAA
>JAHWFP010222489.1:208836-241901 GCA_023313725.1 Lithobius niger | reverse complement strand
GAGTTGTATAAACGTAATAAGTAAGAAAACGAAGGTCTTTGGTTCTTGCTAACTTAAGTAACTCTAGCCTACCACCGCTATCAATGTTTGTGTATCAATATTTACGTGGCAATGTATCCAGAGTTAAAATTGATTAAAATAAACAAATAAGGCATTTATTGCAGTTATTGAGTTTCAAAAACGGAGTTGGAGCAAAGAACATTCCCGTCAACAATGGCTCGTTATGCTATCACAATAATGGCTCTTTGATAAGAATGCAAATCGTTGTTGTACAAATATGGTCGACGAGGGTTAGGCAACAATGCACTAACACTGTCGCTTTACTGTAACAATGGCTCATCCATTAAAGATTCAACTCGTCGTTGTACAAATACGTTAGACGTTGGCATTCGGCAACAATGGGGTAAATAGCGAAAGTCTTACCTTATTGTTGCTAAACGCCATCGTCTAATTGTAGTGGCCTAGTAGATAAAATCGTGTTCTCCCCCCCCCCCCCTCGTGTTCTCAGGGGTACCTAGAGTTAGCCGGCTTCTTGGGTTTCTTGGAGTAAGCTGTTCTGTTTGTTTGTATTAGTCTGTAAGTAGTTTTTAGTTTATTTGTAAGTTTGTGAGCGAATGGCTTGGAGGCCTTATCGGCTCAATAAAATATCAATCAATCAATAAAATCGGAATAACGTGACAATGCAGAGTGTGTATGCATGGACGTCTAATATGTTCTGTTCTGACATACTGCAGACAGGGAGGGCACATAGCTCCGGGTTAAACCCCAATAAACACATTTGTTCGTTGTCGCCTTTTTGCTTGAACTAAAGTTTGATTGTTAAATTGTCCCTCCCTTCGTCGTGAGCCAGATAACTCAGTTTGGGTCCGTGTTCCCTAAACATACAACAACAACAACGACTGGTTGAGACCAACGGCTGATGACGTTGCATTCTTGACATTATCTTGAGACGCAGCTTGACTGTTCAAAGTAGCAAATTGATGAGATACCGTTACAATGTTGCAGAACAGTTGACCGAGTTGTGCGGAGAGGGCGAGAAAGACCTAAATCTGGATCCGAAACTAGACGTAGGCATTGTGCAGTGGAATTAGCAATGCACAATGCCCACACACAGCAACTGGTTACGGGATTGGCTGTGGTAAACAAATCAAGCCCAAATTTGTTACATAATGTGGACACATTTTTTTAAAAATATTTTTATCATGCTCTTCCACATGGCCTTCGTATTGATAATGGCCAATACTTCTCCTTCTTAATGGAACTCTCTTAGCCACTATTACTTTATTACTGCTATATACAATTGAGAAATGTCATCATTCCTGTAAGTTCTACACAACAGACAATGAACTGCAGCATTTGGTCCATTGTTTTCATCTTTTTTTTTCGTCATTGATTATCTATTAACACGAATAAACACATCCATACAGAATCAGATTAAAATGTGCATACATGTGTAGGTGAGGCACGAAATGGGTGGGGAATCGTGTTAGTCAACATACGGCTGATGTGAGAAATAAGAAAGAAGAAAACGGTGTCGCAGCCCACTGCATGAGCACTGGGCATAAAATTTATAGAATTAGTATGAATTTCGGTGTTGTGAGACTAAGCGTTTTAATTATGACTTTTTTTCGTGAAGTCTTCTTCTGACCTGTTACTATATTAATAAACAAAAACGGAACGTTAAATGTTTAGGGTAAGGGTCTAAAAGTCAAAACCTAGAATGAACACGGACAAGCTTTGACAGTAAGGGTCTAGGTGTAAAATTTTGTAAGAGGCTGGTAAGCATTAGACCCTTACTACCCGATGGTTAGCTTAGTTCTAGTCTATTCGGACAGAATGTGTATGAACTGTTGTAGCAGGTTTCTTGTTCTTAGAATATTGTTATGGAACTTTAAGAACACAAGATTCTTGTGAAGTTTGGCATTTTGTCTTTTGATGCTTTAGAATTTTTTATTATATTTCGTAGATTTACGTTAGAGGATAATCAGTAATGCTCTCTGCTGCGAATACCCTGCTATGTTACTAAATGGACAAATAATTTTCAACATAAAGCAAAGCAGCAAACGTATACCAACCACTGGATCATCACATGGGTCATTGTAGGAGGATTTCCTGTTTTTCGTCAAAATGTATTTATTTCTGACCACCGGGTAGTAAGGGTCTAATGCTTACCAGCCTCTTACAAAATTTTACACCTAGACCCTTACTGTCAAAGCTTGTCCGTGTTCATTCTAGGTTTTGACTTTTAGACCCTTACCCTAAACATTTAACGTTCCGTTTTTGTTTATTAATTCGTGTTACTTTTAGAATTGCAGCTAAACTGTAAAACAGTGCAGTTGACGGTCCAAATTGAAAGTTTAACACAGAGACCCTAGGCTGACTCTTACTAACACTGGCTATCGCCAGTTAATAATAGAAACAAATCCTTTAATCTTCAGTCTTGCAGCTGGCGTTTGCTAATTGGCATTGTTGCATAACAACAATGTTTAAAACAACGTAAAACAATCAATCTGGTCGTTTACAGCTCCATAACCCCTGAACCACTTGACCAATTAGAAAATGCCTTATGGAAAGGGCACATCTACAGAGCAATACCTGTAAAATGAGCTAAGAACCAGCTTCATAGGACAAATGGTTTGACCTGTAGAGAGGACAGACGAAAGTATCCCCAGAACAACAACAACAACAACAACAAGAAGCCGAACAAGAAGTTGTCTATTTGGTCCCTCTCTGGATCTCGGATTTGGCTGGACCGAATTTCACAATTTTTGGAATGTAGAGAGGCCTTGACTAGTCGAGGCTGGATTCCAAATTTGGTTTTAAAATGTTCATTTTTGACGGAGTTATAAGCTCTCAAAGTTAAGAGTTTAACACAGAGACCCTAGGCTGACCCTTACTAACACTGGCTATCGCCAGTGTTAATGGCGTTATTTTTAACATTAAACAGGCAAACATTACGGAGTGGTTAAAAATGTTTCATTAAAATGACGGCAAAGGCATATTAGCCTCTAGTGCCCAAGCACATTTTAAAATGGAGACATGTTATCAAAAGAAGACTTCCAGTTATCAACACTAGAGGCACACACACTGTGTTGCGGCAATCCATTCTCCAGACTGACAAGTCTGTCTGAAAAATTTCCAAAGTTGAGAGTTGTTTATCAAGCGGTAACCTGCAATAACGGTCGAGCGTACGGTGCATTAGTTGTTGGCGCCAACTTACAAACAATTCAAATCGCCTCTGGAAGTGAAAAACGGAAACAGTCAAATTACGTCCTACGCAACTGCTAAGGTTATCTCCGGACGCAGAAGGACAATTATTTAAAGAAATGTTTTATCTTAAATTAGAATGCTGTTAATCTGTTGAATACAACGGATGCTTTACAGAAAAGAGTAAAATTTGACATGAGGCCTAAAATAAGCAGCCACCCCCCCCCCCTCATGACGAAAAAATTAAGTATAATTTGCTGTCACGTCGATAAACAAACCTATAAACCAACAAACCTGTTCATGTTAAATAAGGATAGTTTTCATTTTGGGTTTTAAGTTGTTAACAAGTGCTGAGCTTCACAAGTGGGTGGCACAGCACGTTTAACTTATTACTACAAATAAACAATAAATTATAAGGTAAAAATTAACGAAATAAAACTAATGTAGCCTAGAGTAATTAAGGATGGTTTAACAAACTTTGATCACTCTAAACTTCATTTGGTTTTTTTTGTCAAGATTAGTCATTTTACAAACTGCTATAAAAGGTTAATGCATTAAGCCATTTAGCATCAAAGACTGACCTTGTGAGATAACTGGACTCGAACCCAGGATATCCCACTTAACTTGGGTGCTCTACCAAATGTGCAAACGGGGCGGAACATAGCTACAGCCTCCTGTTGAGATGAGAAGCTGTTCAACTTTTTCATTGGTAACCTTTTCCAACATACAACAAACTTACTTCTAGGCCTTCACACTAGAAATAATGGAAGGCGTTCATAAAGAATAAATCCCAACTAAGAGCCTTTAGCACTAAAGACTGACCTTGCGGGAATCCAAGAAACACTAACCTAAGAAAGAAAGAAAAATAATTTTCCCGCGTAGACTGATAAGCATGTTCTATCTTAGATAAGTGTCTCTTGTGTTATCACAATGCCAGTCTTAAATGTTGACTATCTGCTTCAAACAATCTGAAATTCCACTTGTAGTTTCTTAGCGAAGTTTTAAATATGAGTGCGTAGGGCGTCTAACTGGTGTTTAACCAAAGCAAATTCTTGTTGATTTCTACTTTAACCGGCTGAACAGTCCAAACAACAAGAATCGAACTATCATTTTAACAACAAAGCTTAATTTCAGGATCGATTCCCAAAACTCTTTGTTGTTGGCCTGGCAGTTTCAAAATCAACGTCCATCGACCGCATCTTGTCAAATGTTAATTGCTCGACAACACAACTGTCGACACGTTAAAATTAAGAATTCATTGGGCCAGTTAGGCTTAATGCCAACGGGTTATACAGCGGTACAACATATCACCTTTGACTGAGACTTGTAATAGAAATCCATTAACTCGAGATCGGTCACTTACACGACTTTAGCGCCCCTCCCCTACTCCATTAATTCCCTCCCTCCTTGGTCAAACGATACAGCTCCTAAAGGTTTAATGAAGTTTTCGTGTCCTCTACTACAAGTGCGGCTAGAACATGACGTTGTTCTCCGGTACACACACAAACTAACCCTTTGGTCACAATTTCGAGTCGAATGAGTTGGGCGGCCACAGAGGGCGCTGCGAGTCATGCCCGTCACCCGTTTAATTCTGCCCCACTTTCTCTGAACGGCTGTAAACCAAATTCTATGGTAAACCATACCGTTCGTAGATTGGCAGCTGGGTTTAGATCGCCCATCAACTGTCCAAGTAGGCAAGGAGTGGTTTAATTGATACCAGGTTGCAAGTCATGTTTTCTATCAGCTCACGACGGAAACTCATGGTAGCTGTAGTTGGTTTTCACGGACGCTATTAGTTAGTCACCCTATTAGTGTGCTCGGTTTCATGGCCCAGGTTTAGTAAGCATCGTATTTGCCGCCCTATTTTAGTGTGGGGCTGACTGGTGGCCAGTAATAGGTAGGTACAAAGAGTAAAATGCCCTTGATGTGTGTATGTGTGGGGCGGGGGGGAATTACAATTCAAGAAGCGGTGGGCCCAAAAAGGCCAAAGTTAACAATAAAAAAAAACTTTGGACAAATTTAGTTTCACAAAATAGAAAAAATATTGTGACGTAGGTAAAACCTTGACCCCCAAATTGAATTATTCAGGTGGGAGGAGGAAGAGGCGGAAGGACATTATTAGCTCTTGCACCATTTTCCTCCTTGGAAAAGTTGGAAAAGGCTAGTTTCAGCACTGGTTACCAGATTAGAGCCAGAAACCTGTACAAGCCGTATACGAAAAAAAAAAAAAAAAACACCATAGGTAAACACAATAACCAAAAAGAAAGAAAAAATTGTCTAGTCACTGGTGCGTGAGTGGGCAAGGAATACAACAATTCCCCTCAAAGGTTCACTGAAGCACTCTGGGTTGCAAATGAACTTAACCGAATGTTCAAAAAAACACTCTTAATGCAAGGGATGTTAAAAACGTATACGATACCAACGGCAAAAAAAAAAAAAAAAAAAAACTATTACTTAGCGGTGATGTTTACTCAACCTTCGTGACGAGATTATGGTAGAAAACTGATAGGACGTTTAAAAATAACTGAAAGCTTGGCATACTGATAATGAAATTTAATTGTCTCCAAGACCTTCAGAAGGGTGGCTATTGTAGACCGTTGTTTCACTTCAGAAAATATAAAGTTACAAATCTGGGCTTTTAAAGTGTTTGTGAGACCACTCCTTGAGTATGCTTGCCCGGTCTGGTCCCCCTACCTTCCGAAGGAGATCGACTAGATTGAGTCAGTCCAGAAAAAATTCACAAAAAAAGCTTCCAGGCATGCGAAACCTTCCGTACGACTTAAGGTTATCTCAAACAGGGCTCGAATCCCTCGAGTTGCGCAAAGCTTCGGGCACACCTTCTGTTAACCTACAAAACTGTCAACGGCCTCTTACCAATTGATTAGCCATTTTCGTTCCGTGCCCGTGTAGGGTTACTAGGGGCTACTCCCAAAAACTGGCTGTGGCTTCTGGGCAGTAGGACTGCAGGATGAACTTCTTCTCGGTCAGGGTGGTCCATCCATGGAACTCTCGACCGAGGGAGGCAATACAGGCGTCTTCAGCCACCGTTTTAAGCTTCAGTTGAGGAAAACTTCTCTACGAATTTTTTTGAAGAGACCCGAATTTGTATTGTGAATAACGCTTGCTCGTTCATAAATGTTTTAATGTGACAGGGACTAGTGTCAGCGGTTTCACCCTTCTAATACCTTACCACCACCTTTGTGTGGTTAAACGTTTTTATTATTTTATTATTATTATTATTATTATTATTATTATGAAATTTCGTATGCATGAACAGAATTTCACTTTCAGGAACGAAAAGCTGTCTTAAGCTTACATAAAGCAATGCTCGGATAGAAATATTGACTTATTTTGAATCTTACCAACGTTTATGAAGAACTAAATCTAGTAAAGGGATGGGCAAACCCAGAGATGTAAACCGGGAAACCTCCCATCGCCGCAGGGTGGTGAAATAACGTCCTGAACAGACCAGATTGAATGTCATAGCTACTGAAGGAACATTATGGTCTCTCACACTGCCCTGGCCAGAACAGACAAGAAGGGAGTTAGTTTGGCAGGGTCCCCTTTCAAGTCAGAGACCAGATCAACTCACTCAGGCGATTAACGATTATTACAGATTCTGGTGAGAAATTCTTGCAACATTTTTCATTACGCGTAAGACGGCCTTCATACACGCCCCTTTTGCTTCGTGGTGGGGGGGGGGGGGGGTTACTGCAATCCACAGTAATACTTGCAGTAAACCGCCACACGTGATAGTTTGCAGTATTACCAGCAGCGAATAAGTGCCATAGACGTTCATCGGAGTATCCATGTTGTAACTCTTGCTTTGTATTTCATCGTTTGCACAAGGTCGTCTGGAAAAGAAGCGGCAGGTTACATCTCCAGGCTCAAGGCTAAAATCTTATTTTAACGAAGTAATGTTAAGAAGCTGTCACGCGGAAGAACTGGAATAGAATCGGGAGAAACGACACGCAATTTCTATTCCAGTCAGCCTTGGATCGAGAAACAAAATGCCTTCCTCGTTTTAAGTTCGTTTAAATGCTAATTCTAGCGAAGTGACACTTGCATAGACTAATCGTAGAGCAGAGGGTTTTTTTTCACACATTATATTTATTAGATAAAAACCTACACAAAGCAATATTTACCGTACGTTTTTCGCAAAAGTAAAACAGATACTAGCTTGACAATGAGCCGTATGTGGTCACAACTCAGTGCGAACGGTAGAACTAAGAATAGAACTGTGTTCGAGCTCTTGCTTCACCCTTCTCCTGGTAGCCTATTCCTTACCGTGAAGTGGCCGTAACAGTCGAAAGGCCAGCACCAAAAGCTCCGCCTGTTTAGGAGCTACAATCTAGCACGACGGTATTGCAAGGCAATTTTACAGCAGCGGTATCAAGACAGTACTGCAGTGAAGCATTAAAGCTGAGTTACACGTTACAGGGTGCTGCAAGCGTACTTTGATTGTCACATAATCGAATTGCAGTTCGAAGAAAACTGTTTTAAGCATTTTGTTCACGAAAATTCACGGAATACGTTAACGACTAAATTGGCCATATAGATACGACTCTGTTAGTTCAAACGAAACGTAACTGAGGTGCCAGTACAGATGTGTGTTCTAGGAAATTTAAGAATCATCCGACACATATTAACGTATATTATTACGCATTTTAAGGAAAATGCAAAGTAGAAAGTTTCAGATACAAAACCAAACACTAACCTTTTTCTTCTTTGTTTTATAATTGCCATATCAACTTGCATATTCCCACCTCAACTCTATTATTGTCCTCGCGCAACTTCGATGCATTTAGAACAAAAAATACTATTACACATTTTTTTTTATTTAAGCCTAGACTGAACAAAACTGGGATGGGCTACAGTGCTCTTCCTTGGTTCCTAGAACTGCTGTCCGCAGTCCTGACAGTGGTCAAGCTTAATGGACTATTGTAAACGAAACTTTTGGGTCATAACGAAGACCACGTTGTATTTTCAATGCTCTTTAAGTAGGATACGGCCACGCAACCAAAGAAGGACATTTGTAGGTAAACAGTACTATTACTCTACGGTAGATTATCCAGAGACGCCAGATGATACAGTAAGTAGAAAACACAACATTAATATCATTTAAGAAACTTTCATCCACATACATTTTCATGTGGTTGTTCACAAGTTTCATCCACATTGCGAATTACGGATTACTTCTTAAGTATCACACCTAGCGTAAAAATAAGCAACGCTGTGGGCTTTAATATAATAATAATAATATTTGTTGCGATAGCAACGGGTCTGGCAAGGACTGGGGAGTCACTAACAGCCAGCCACAATTACATGGAAATACAGTTACATAAAACGGCCAAGGAATGGATGATGGTAAGAGGTTTGGGGACACGAATGCCTTACCACCAAGGTTAGACCTGCCAGGGATTCGTAGGCCCCCGATGGTATCGCCAAACGTGCAGGACATGGGAAAGGTGTGGGAAATTTTCTATTGTCTATAAAATTTTCTATTTTCTATACAAAATTTTCTATTGTCTTTTTTGTAACCTATTTTGGTCCTCTACTTTTATTTCCCGAAATGCTAAACGCAGGGCTGAGCTGGAACGGATAATCGCTCTACAGATTAATCCCAGTTTTCTAATAACGTACGTACTATAATGATTGCCCTTCAACATTAAATTTGTATGGTTCCATCTTGCATCCGCAACATGACTGCTACAGCACCTTTCGCCCTGCTAGCTATTCAAAATCGAGCTGTAGCTCAGCTTACCTTGGATTCAGGATGCTTCGCTTCAATTGGCCTCTTCCAAAGGATCATTGTCAAGTGCCGACAATGCATAACTCGAACTTATCTCGATGTGTAACAATGAAGCACCTCAAACTGATTTGGAGACCATTGTCACGCTCATATTAATGTTAGATTGCTATCATTCCACACCCCATTCCCGACCATACTTCTGCCATTGTTGTAAGTCCTGTTTACCTTCGACTGGGAATCTGGCTGTTGCAGACATTGGGCCTTAGGGCTTCGGGCAGATGACCAGGAGTGGTTAACGCTCGTTAAACCCTTTAACCCTTTTTACCTTCGACAATTATTAAAGCACCACTAGCTGTACCCCCGGCGTAACATACGCCGGTCTAGCCGGTTCCTGAATACCTTAATTACCGGTCGGAGTGGCGCCGACATCCTTACCCCTCTCTATCCCCCTCCCCCATCCTCCTCCCCCACATTCTCCCACTGCATGTTCAGATTGAGCCACCTCCCTGGTCACCCCTTTCCCCTTTCTCGCTTGAACTTCAGTAACACGCACACATATGATGAATTTGCTCAGTGCCACCCAAGCCTATTATATACAGGGTGAGTCAAAAGTATCGACCCAGTGGATCTGGCAGCTGCATCATTTGGTTTAGTCATCAAACAACCATCGATCATTGGTCACTACGGAAGGGGCCACGTTTTGAGATCATCCAAGGGTGCCCCCTACCCTATCCCCTTAAATAAATTTTTCACTTCCGGTCCCTTTAGGAATAGGGCATTGGTCCCAATTTGAGATATGTGCGGGCAGTCGATTCATGGTGAATGCAGAAAACAGCATGTAAATCGGTCCACAACAGCACGAGCTATGGCCAAAACATATTAGTACACATGTTGGCTTTATTGCATAAAATAATATCCTGAGCAGTTGTGTGAATTGGTTTATTGCAGGTAATAATTTACAGTAGGGAATAGCAAACGTAACGAAATTGATAAGGGTTCAGCTAGCACAGATTTGTAGCACATGTAACAAACTGGTATTCGACCTTGAACCGCATCCGAGGTTTGAACACATGTTTCAACAAATGTGCTGTTTGCCATGCAACGTACTGTCTACGTCGGTTATTAAGTGGTACCTCCTTTCTCGGGAATCAGTGAGCAAGAAAGAAGTCCTTTTGTGGACACTTGGGGGGACTAAGTATTGAGATCAAGCAGGGTTGCCCCTCACCTTGCCACCCTTAAATAAAGTTTCCGCTTCCGGCTCCTTTAGGGCGAAGGTCAGTGTGCTATATGTGCTACAAATATGTTCACAATCATATGCTAGCCGAACCCTTATCAATTTCATTACGTTTGCTATTCCCTACTGTAATTATTACATGCAATTAACCAATTCACACAACTGCTCATGATATTATTTTACTTAATAAAGCTAACATTTGTACTAATTTGTTTGGGTCATAGGTCCTGCTATTGTGGACCGATTTACATGCTGTTTTCTGCATTCATCGTGAATTGACTGCCCGCACATATCATTTCCGGTTCCTGAAGGAACCGGAAGTGAAATATTTATTTAAGGGGCCAGGGTGGGGGGGGCACCCCTGGATGATCCCAAAACGTGGCCCCCTCCGTAGTGACCAACGATCGATGGTTGTTAATGGCTAAACCAAATCATGCGGCTACCAGATCCACTGGGTCGATACTTTTGACTCACCATGTTTATAGATAGTTATTCCGACGGTCTAGCTTATCATATCAAAAACCAACAAGGGGCTACAGCGACTATCTAGTCGCATTGGTCTTCTGTACAGTTCGTCCACTTCCAGTGTTGAGGCGCACACCTCTATCATGCACTACAACAGCTATCTCTATTATATAATCTAAAAACAGTAACCATCAGAATTGCCCGTTACAAATGTGTTAGCTTTTAAGCTTATTTTACGTTTTAGGCATAATTGTCAGCGTTTAGGCCTAATTTACAACTTTAATTTCGTAAGTAGCAACTAACGGAGATTTGGACTGTATACAGTAAGCCTATCCAGTTTTGCAACACGGTATGCCTCCGGGAACACAGTTACAGTGTTACAACGTAATGCGCAACGTAGCCTATATAGATCAGTGGTAGTAGGGAAAGGACAGGAGAAACTCTGCAGCAGCGACTCGTAACAACTATTGTAACGTGATTTTAGATCTAATTTTCATTTTTTAGGCCTAATTTTTTTAACGGCAGTTTTGGTTTCGTAAGTAGCAGATAGGCCTAATGGAGAATTTGGTTCGATCGTAAGCCTAATCATTCATGCAACAATGCGTCAAGACTCTTTTAAACGAAGCTAAAATGTTTTTGTTTTTACGGCTGCGTTAACACAAATCTTTAGGATTTCAATTCGACGCTGAAATGTTATTATTTAATTTAGTTACGTCGAAGAAGTCTATTAGCTATAAGGAGGCAACGATGCTTTAATTTGCCATGTTATTTAACTAACTTTTGACACTGAATCGAACGTTGTAAACAGTGGCCGTCAATTTCTGGTACCGTTGCGAAGTTGAAAAAAGCGACGGACGGACGGACGGACGGACAAAGTCGTTGCAATAGTCTTCTCAGCCGGTACGGCTGTGCAGAAGACTAAAACTGGTGAAAAGAACACCAAATTCCGAATGGTTTGACCCTTCAAAGAAGTGATATCAACACACAAAAACATTCGCTAAGTTAATCGCACCACTTAATAGTTCGAAGGTTAAATGAAAACTAGAACATTGCTACTACTTTCGGGAGCAATGTTCAAGTTTTTAATTAACCTTTGAACTATTAAGTGGTGCGATTAACTTAGCGAATATTTTGGTGTGTTGATATCATTCCTTTGAAGGGTTGGACCATTCGGAACTTGGCGTTCTTTCCACCAGTTTTGGTTTTTGATAGCAATGTTCAAATTTTCATTTAACGTCCATAGTATTATTCGTTGCGATTAAGTTGGCGAATGTTTTGGTGTGTTGATATCACTCCGTTTAAGGGCCGAACCATTCGGAATTTGGGGTTCTTCTCACCAATTTTGGTTTTTGATACGATATCACTCCTTTTTTTTAAATTGTGTATTAGACTCAACTCCACTACCGTGCAGATATGTAATAAAGTGCCACGTCAACAAGACAGGACAGTACAGGACAGTACTGTCTAAATCAACAGATAGCTTGGTCAAATTTATGCTGGTTTAGCTGACTTCCAGGAAATTACGCAGAATCTTTTGTATCCCAGGGCACTAGCTGAATAATAAAACTTATACACTTATTGAAAGCATAAATTCAATATTTCTATAACCTTAGACTACAAGGAGTTGTTTGTCATTAATTCCTAATTTATGCTAAATTTGACTCCTTTTGCACCACCAGAGAGCAAACTGTTCGAGAGTAGTATAAAAAAGCCATTATGTTAGGCGAGATCAGTTTCCTTGCCCGTATTTCACCAGGCTGAGTCGATAGTTTCACTGGGGTACAATTTTTAACGTAATAGGATGCAAGAGAGCAGCTGCTTTTACTCAGTCCTTAACTCCCTAGACATCCCAGGATAGCATTGTCTGAATTAACTTATTTTCCCTTGATTTGACTCTTTCACACCTCAGTGCCGTTTGAAGAGAAGCATAGAAAAGCCGTTTTGTTAGGTAGATCAATTTCTTTGCTCGAATTTCAACAGGCAGGACCGTATTTTTAGCGTAATAGGATGCTGGTTTTACTCAGTCCTCCATTTATGGTATTACTTCGACAATGAAAATGACTTCCATTAATTCATGCAATACAATTTGTGAACACATATAGATATTCCGCATCCCATGGCGATACATATCGAGGACGTAGTGTAGTTCAGAGCGTCCCAAGACGTACTATCTAATTATTAGATTACTTCCAAAATGAATTTGTTTTATGTTTGGCATAATACCCGGTTTCACTGTTTTTTAAACATATATAAATAGTTAAAAATATTTACCGGTTTCCCGGGAAATTAAGCACCATCCGTCGAGATTGCCGCCTCCAGTGTTTTCCTACAAAGAAGGTTTTTCCTTTTTTTTTCTTGTTTGAGTAAAATAAAAATTACTACACGTAATTTCAGTACCCATAGACCACATACGAAGTAGATGTATATCAGCAACGATTTAGTTACACCTGCCTTATGTTAGTTATACCTCCTGACTGTCTTAAACTTAATAACCCATTTTCGCATCTTGGACAGAATTCGAACTCTCAATGTTTAGATTAGCAGGTTGACGCCCAAACCAATCACGTTATACTGACTTGATGAAACACTTCAAGTTTAAAACGTATAATAAAATAATATGACGTAATATTTCGTTTGTTGCTGATCGTATTCGTAATCGACTAAACCCTTCACTATGCTGAACTCTCGCCATTTTTCTTTACTACCTTGCAAAAGAATGAATCCACTCGCCCTTTTTCTTTGCTGCTGTGCAAAGGAATGAACTCGCTCAACATTTTTCACTGTCCTTTTACGCCACTTCCTGTTCTTCCAACTCCTCCTCTTTTAGTTCTCTTCAACCGCTTTAATAATCAATGTTCTCGACCTTATTCAGTGCTGCCTTGCAAAACGACATTGTTACAGGGCATCAACAACAATACCGTTCACGTCACTTCCTCCTGTTTCAACTCCTCCTCATCTAGTTCCGTTTTACCGCATTTATCATATAGATTAAAGCATTAAAGTGTGCCATTCCATGTGACGATTAGGAGGATATTCTTGTTCGGGTAGACGATTATTACTTTTATTTTCAAAATATCTGAACCATTAAACATAGCTCTCAAGGAAAATCCCTCTCTGTTATCATTATCGTCGACGCGCCTCAACCCTCCTCCCTCCCCCCCCCCCCAATCATCATTTCAGTACCACGTCTGCTTGTACGCCACGTTAGATCCGAATCACATTCCAGTCCCTGCAAGTCGTTTCTCCTTCATATCAGCTTTTTAATAGCGCCGACTAATAGTTCGAAAGTTAAATGAAAACTAGAATATTGCTACTCGCGGTAGCAATCTTCAAGTTTTCATTTAACATCCCAAGTATTAATCGGTGCAATTAACTTGGCTAATAGAATAAACCTTGGCGGCCCTTCCTTGGTCTAATACGATATCACTTACTTTCGAAGGGCGACCCTTTTTGAAAACTTGACTGCATCTCTTATACCAGTTCTGGTTTTGGGTGGATATCACAGCTTTCACAGGACTGTTACGTGCAAAAGGTCACGTCGTCATATTTTCATCTCTACCTTTTTTTTCTTACATAAGATACACATCTTGAGTTCTGCTTCCAAAGGAATTAATAAATTCTTGTTTCCAAAGTACAATGGCCTCAGTCCTCCATTTACGGTATTACTTTAACAATGAAAATGACTTCCCTTAATTCCTGCAATACAATTTGTGAACACAGATCGAAATTACGCATCCCATGGCGATACATATCCAGGACGGTCACAGCCCAAATACATATTTAATGAAAAACATTAATGAGGAAGAACTGTACGGCCAACCAAATAGAGCCATTTTATGTCTATACATTTTCACATTGAGAATTTTCACATTTCTTATGCCTAATTTAGCCGTTACAAGAGCCAAATTGACACGGTTTAATTTATTGTTATGTCCATGCTTCACATGCTTAAGTTTCTTCAATCCCATTTTGCACACAATGGCTTACAAACGCTGACTTTTGTTAGCTTTGCTCACCCAATCAGCGCATCACCCTTCAGTTGCTCCTCCTGAGGTTAATGTTAATCTACGCCAAGAAGCCAGAATTCTTCTCTGAATCAAAGCAGCCCCTTTCAATTGTTTTGTGTATCCCTGCACCTTCCCATTATATTTTCTATAATTTACAAAGATTTTACCCGGATTGGGATTTCTTCTCAACATAATATATACTTTTAGCGGCTAACAGTTAATATACACATGTAACTTAGGACTGTTAACGTACAAAATGTCACCGTCTTTTCATCTCTACCTTTTTTTCGTACATAATTTTATGTCTATGAATTTTCACATTGATCATTTTCACATTTGCATGCTTTATCAAATTAGCCGCACATCAGCCAAATTGAAAATTTTTTCGTTTGCTTTCTTAATTCACATTTTTTTAGGTAGAAATTCCTGAACTGTTACTAAAGTTTCAGACCGCAAAGCATTTTTTTTGTCATTAACATAAACCCCGTTCGCTCGTGGATGTTCGTATTGTCGCGTAACGCAATTTACAGCAACGTAAATAACTGATTATTTTGTCCTTCGTTATAGTTCAGCTTTTAGTTTGTCTAGACCTTTAAAATAAATCTAAGGACCAGGGTTGATTGTTCAAGCAATTGTTGCTTGATATTTGATTGCAAAATGGAAACGAAACGAAATTTAAATCCCTTGGCTGCGAGTTTCAGAACCCTCCCACGTATTTGTCCCGAGTCCTATAACCCAAAACCAACAAAAGGATAACGTTCAGATCACTATGTATTCGTGCGTAAATGTTCAGCTATGTAGGCCTTCCCAATTTCTGCTACCTAGGAGCAAAAAGTCTGTAGGATTTAACATGGGAAAAACGTTACTAGCTAGCTAGTTGTACAGTATCATAAAAACAACTTTATTGACGCATCTATCTCTCTATGAATGATGGACTATCATCCTTTAACTTTTAGATGTTCTTTATCCCTGAATCTTCTCCTTACATTTCCACAATTTGAAAGATTTCGGCCGCATTGGGATTTATCCTCAACGTGGTAAAATGTGCTTTTAGTTGTTTACATTAACAGACACACGTTTGCTGGTGAGGCCGTATTGAGCCGTATTGATATTTATTTGAGCCCTGGCCCGAAACCATGCGCCCATCCTACACTATGCAAATCTGTATCAAACAACCAATCTTTTAACAATCAGATGCCAACAATTTATAGTTACTTGGTGGCGGCACACTAAGGACGTTAAATGAAAACTTGAACATTGTTACCGAAAGTAGCAATGTTTTAGTTTTCATTTAATTTTCGAACTATTAAGCGGTGCGATTAACTTGGCGAATGTTTTGGTGTGTTGATATCACTCCTTTAAAGGGCTGAACCGTTCGGAACTTGGCGGTCCCTTTTACCAGCTTTAGTTTTTGATGTGACTGATGTTACTAGAGGAAGCCGGTGATATGCACGGCTCATGGTTGATAATTATCCATTGTACATGTTTCACCTAATTAAATTTCTTCAATCCAAATTTTGTGCGGATCTTATTGATGTTATGAGTGAGATGTCATTACTGTAAAGCTTAGTGTTAAAAGGCTAACACATTTGGCACTCTGGAGCCGGCTTAGTCTAGTTTTGGTTAAGTTTTAGTTTATTTTTATGTTAAACAGAGCTCATGGATTACTGCCCACTGTAAGCTCTTGTAAATAAATTCAAATCTAAATCCTACAAAGGCTGGTGTTGAATGTAACTATTATTGTTTGCAGCCCAGTGACGCGATGTCCTGGGATGAAATTATTTGTTCATGAACCGTGTGAACCATTTTACGATTACACTTGTTTCTTCCATCAGTCCATTACTTTTAACTTAACCATGGCAGGAGCAAGGTTGATTATTAAGTCCCACGGACGTGTAACACGAACTTTGGTCTGAACAACGAAATAAGCAGCAGCCGAGTGGTCACGCTCGTGACCGCCAAACTATGTGACAGTGGTTCGAATCCCGCGACGTATCAATGTATCAAAGTATATTGAAAAATACTTTGTGGGCTTAGATGTACTACATTTAAGACCGTTTGTCTTGTTCGGGGTTGATACTACGAGATGAACCCTGTAATTTCTGTGCGTAAGCTAAAATAATACTTGCGGCTTCCATCCCATAATGATAGTGTGATGCATTTACTCGCACGCGAATCGAACACTCACGCAAGATGGTGGATATTACTGAATTGCCTATCCAGGCAGATAAGCTGCACAAGTGTGTAAACCTGATATTAGACTTTAGCATTTTGAAAATGTCTTCTAAATCTTACGTAAATTGTGGTTATGTTTGACTTAGTAATTGTAATTATGTGCAGGGACTTTCACAGTAAATTTTTCCACCCATTCCTCTGCGGGTAATACAAACCGTAACTGAACTTCAAATAAGTTCAAAGCCGTAATTTTTGAATTTGCCGCTAGTATCGTTGGTCAAGCACGCAAGATGGCGGCTCTTACTAAATCGCATGTGAAAAGGGATGTAAAAGTAATTTTACGCTTAAGCATCATCAAAACATAACTTGTTTTAATGTTGCTAAAGTGTTAAATTTTAATGATGCTAAAGCTTGACGTGTTATCATCTAAGGGACTTTGAAAGTTGATTTTTGCAAAATTATTTTCGTGGATGCGACAAATGACACATAGATTCAGAGTGTTTTCCTTAATATTTCAGAGTGTTTGTTAGGGTCACACCTTCGTTAAAGCATCCCTTTGTGGCACGCAGACGCCTCTGAAATTCGGTCTGAATCAAGCTGCGTGCTCGCGAAGCCCTGCAAGAGCTGCCTCTACGTCGAAGCAGTTGTACAGTTGCGTGGGAGGATGTCTTGCTAGTGCTTGTCGTCCCAACTGTTGATCAATGTTGATGTGGGCGTAATTAGAGTGCGTTGTTCATTTGTCTAGCGACTCGGGCACGACCAAGTCTCAAGAGAGAGGGATACAAAGAGGGAGGGGGGAGGGTTGAGTCTTCTAACATCATCTAACTGGCCGAGGAGTAACTTAATTTGGACGTCACAAAAACCTTGTGACGATGATCTTTCAACAAAAGTCATGTCGTTGAATCATTGCGTGTTTTTTCAATGTAACAACATCTACTCATAAGCTTCAAAAGGATCACTTTTAAAAAGATCCCCCCCCCCAACAGACAAGTAGGAATTTCGTGTGGAGGGGTGCAGAGCATGAAACGGTGCCACGTTGGACATGAATGAGTGAGTGATACCACGAACTCTCTGAAATTTCGAAGACTTTTTTTTTAATCGCCTGTTTCTTTCTTTTTGGGTAGTTTCGTCCACTCTCCTCTTATTTCCCACTCAGAAAACACATTCAGAGGGCACCCTTGAGGGGGAGGGGGAAGGGAATTTAGCATGTGCCCATTGTGCCATCCCCACCCCTCCCGACTCTGCCTTAAGAAGGTTGACAAATTTAGTTTTGCTTCCAGTAAAGTGATAGGCGAATCTGAATTTGTTGGAAACTTCTTAACTATCAACCCTCCATCGAATGCTGATATCAAAAACACTAAAGACTATTTAAGATTTATTTGAATCGTGTCTTCATGTCGTCTCGTGCCGATTCTCCCTTTCTTCATTGGTCTTGTGCAGATTTCAGCCAGTTGCTTCACATTGACTGTTTTGCAGGTAAAGTCGGAAAATGTGCTACCCATGAAAGGGAAGGCATTATTATGAACGTTGACTAACGTCGCTGGACCAAAAGCTATTTCTGTTTAAAAGCGCACTAGCACTTCGCCCATCAAGTAAAGATTATTGGCCTTCACTGGCGTCTAATTGTTAGCGTCTAATTGTTAGCGTCTAATTATTATTGTTCAAGTCAAGTGAACAAGTAAGTCAAGTATATTAATGTATATCAATGTTTGAGCAATGGCTAGCTACTGCTTCTCTTACTCCAGACATTAAACTGGCCTTTGCTGGTATTGAATATTAAGTACTAATGCGACAGAACGCTTTGAAAATTGTGTGATTGACGGGGTTCACCAAGTTAGACAACGGAAAGTCCTCTTTCAGAGCTGTGCACAAAGAATTTCAATAAGAAAAAGATGTCTCAACAACGCTGATTTCATGCTACACTTATTACTAAGTATTACTATTACTTGCTAATTCCATTCATATAAAATAACTTATGCGACCGATATGCTTGAAATATGCTATTCAGTTCCCGTTTGACTCCAATAGATGCCATTTACGGAGGTTTTAACTCAAAAGATTGCAATCATTTGTAGTGCTATTTTCGTGAATGAACTGATCCGAAGTCAAAACAGCAAAGGAACACAAATAAACTTTCTTGTACGGTTTCAAATACTGCAAACATGAAACCTCATTATCTGGTCCTCCCTGGACCCTTAAATTTACATTTTGCTCTTTAGGTGGAGCAAATAAATATTTTTTATATTATTATTATTGTTATTAAACCAAACTACTGTATTCAAATGTTCTATCATTTTTACTTTTGCACAGGACAGATTTGCTAATGATTGCTGCACTTGAGTAAACGACATCGCTGGAAAAATGTTTCAAAACTAATCGTCTTAGTGTGTTTCGTAAAGCTCTACAAGTAATTCAGGGTTCTGCGAGTCCTTGTTAAACCAGGAAATGTTCTTGAAAGTAATAATGAAATTTCACGTCTAGAAAACTGATTCAAAATCTTGAAAAATGATATATGTAGATGACGTGACGTAGGTGATAAAGATAAAGTAAATGACGTGTCTGAAGAACACTGAAAAAGTGTAGTCAAGAAACTAGACGACTGTTTAGCCTTACATATTATTTTGTTTATTTGGGCCTGAAAAGTTTTGAAATTTAGGCTCTGGCTTTAATTGTATTTACGTGTATAATGGTTGGACACAGCAGTAAGGTTTCACGTGAACTAAACAGTTCAGGAACACTGCAGTATCTGAAATCTTATAGAAAAGTTTAATTGTGTTCCTTTGCTGTTTTTACTTCGGATCAGTTACACCTTGCCTTAAGCATCAAACGAGTTCATTTTTGTTTTCTAATCCGTTCTACTTTGGCGTATCATGCAATTTGGATTAGCTTGTATTCATGTTTTGTGTCGTTATCAATTACGGTTTGCACAAACCAATATGGAAACAAACCCTTTAATCTTCAGTTTACGTCTTGCAGCTGGCGTTTGCTAAGCGGCCTTGTTGGACAAGGAAATAGAAATGTGTCGTCCCAACACGAAACCAAAAATGAAAATCACGATTCCAGCTCTAGTCCAGATCTCCGCTGTGACAAATCGGAAATTTAATAAAAATTCGCACACATATTCAAGAGGTCCAACAAAGCTTATATACTAACATTGAGTGGAAAAAGATGAAAGCTAGCCGCGAAATTCAACATCAAAATTTCGGCTTTAACATGGCGACCAGGGCCTTTTCAACGCGATTTTAATGAGACTGCAGTATTCTCGCCGGCAGAGCATTTATTATTATAGAGCACTGGACAGAAATCATTAGGTGGAGTGCACAAATTCTTACAAATCCAGCTAAAAGCATGAAATTTGGTACAAGTTATTTTTAGCATTACAAATTAAACCTGCCATGGAACCCCTGTGAAATATTCCAGAGGGTTCCACAGCGCCCCCCTGTGCCCCCTCCCTGATGTTTGACCAACGTTTCATCTACTAAACGTAAATGTCATCGGCACATCGGAGTGGAACACCACAAACGTGCTTTCACATGAGTGCGCTGTAAAAATCCTTCTAGTATAGAGTCAAATTTATGCTAGCATTTGCCTTTCACTTAGTTTATACGACGTATTCTGCAACAAAACGGTGTGAGAGAGCGGCGCGAGGCGTGAACTGCGACAAGCCTGGCATGGCAGCCTAAATTATTATGTAAAGAAAACACTTTTAATTCCAACTAAAAATGGTGGATTGAGTACTCTATATCAGCGCTCACTGGTTTATTATTACTAATCGACAGACCCAGGCACCATGTCGAAATTAATACTCGCTGCAGTATACCATGGTTTTCTACACAAGACGGAGAGCAAATCGGCTTATCATATCAGACTTCCTGAGCGGGAATTGAACCCTCAATCTTGACCACAATTTAAATACATTTTAGGCTGAAAACTACCTTCTCTTTCCCTCCCCTCCATTCCTCAGTTCCTTGTGATCTTTCTGTTGTGTCCAGATTAACATTAAAGCAACCTCTGTGTTAAGAAGGCTACCGAGCAATGTAATTTCACTGTTAAAAGAATACTATTTTATAAAATTCATTCGGGTAGGAATTTCTGCAGACAGATCTTGAAAGGTTGGGGCGATCGAGGAGCAGTATTTATTTTTATCAATCTTCTACGGAGTGTGTTTAAACAGGGAGCAGGGGAAGGGAGAAAAGAAGAAATCATTGATTTAAACAAAAATCTAATTTACTGCCAAGCCGTAGTGACACGGGCTCTGAAGTATTTACTTTTATCCACACGTGTGCGTGTTAAATGCTGCTTTCAGTATGGCTTAGCTGTAGAGCTTTTGGCCTTTGATCTCAAAGGTCGAGAGTTCAGTTCCCGCTGAGGCAGTCTCACATTTAAGTCCAAAAGCAATGGAAATAGTTTATCATTTGTATTCCTTTATGGTTTTCTACCGTAGTTTGATAGTGTTGTTCTTTCGAACAAAACAGAGGTATTTAGGAGATAACAGCAAGCAAAGAAATGTTAAATCATTGGTTATAACTAAGGTGCGTTTATGCCCCAAACACGCATCACATTCTCGCAGCTAGAATTTAGTTGCGAGCCAGAGTGAGAGCGTGAGAGTTTGACAGCTGAATACAAATAGATAACTATCCATGCCGTCGATTGAGTAAATGCATCCAGACGTGTCATCCGTGACAATAACATAAAGAATTCCTTTTGACAAAGGGACTTTCCTATCGGCAATGCCAAAACCGACGCCACGTTTTAGCTGCGAGAATACGAAATGAAACGTTACGTAAACGCGTCCTTATCCAAATATTTTTTCTCCAGCACTAGTGGCAAGAGCAAGGCAGAATAGGCTGTTGGGCAAGCTGGCTGTGACAGTAAAACAAAACGGAAAAATAGCTTTTAAAGTTGTGGACATACTAAGTTACCCAAGTGTAGTTTTTTTTTGGTATAACGTGAGTAAGTGAGGGAATGAGTGAGTCAGTGAGTGAGTTTATTTTACTGCGTACAACAGTACAAACAAGCCCGTGTGTGACGTGTATGGCACTATACCAATAAATAAATAAATAAATAAATAAATAAATAAATAAAACGTGTAAAAAGGTCAATTTAAATTAAAAAACATTGCAGTACAAATAAAACTACTGAACTAAAAACACAAAAGTAATCATAAAAATAATGCCAGTTAGAAATTACTAGCCGAGTCCCTCGCTGACGCTCGCTCATTCGACCGCGTCTCGCTTCTTGTTATATATATATATTTCTTGTTGCAACACTTACGCGCAGACGGACAGTTCCACACCAAAAACAAACACTCAAATGATCAGTGTAGTACGCGTTTATCGTAAGGTTTCAATTCATACACAAACGGTAACTACTCTTTCTTTTTTCTTTGGTTATACTCATTCGCAATATTTAATAAGATTCACCAGATTCTTTTAACTATATGAATAAATATTTAGCCTACGACCTACTAACTGTATTTAGGAAAAAGTGATATGGAAAAACAACGGACAGAATGTTGCTGTGGTGCGGCATCACCTTTAAACTCTAGCTGCGAGAGAGCAGAGCGAGAGTGTTCATGCCCTACATTTCAGAACATGGAGAAATTCCGAACGAACGAACTCGTGGCTAAATGGTGTTTGCCAATGAAGCCATATAGGCGCGACGAATGAGCCGTCACGTCACCAGCGGTTGCAGGGACGTGGACTAGAGATTCTAGTGACGATCAAGTTGTCATAAGGCTGCCGTTTCGCTTCAGGAGCTTCCATTATCACCCTAGCTGCACACCATGTTAGGCCTAGCAGGCCCGGCAAAGCCAAAGCCACGTGCTCGGATCACGAACTCAACCCGTTTACACTAGTTGATAAGACTCGCAATTTAAATGCCCTTCTGGCTGAAAACTATCTTCTCTTCCCCTTCCCTCCATTCCTCAGTTCCTTGTGAACTTTCTGTTGTGTCCAGATTAACATTAAAGCTGCTTATTCTGTGTTAAGAAAGCTACCGAGCAATGTAATTTCACTGTTAAAAGAATGCTACTTTATTAAATTTATTCGGGGCAGGAATTTTTGCAGACAGTGTCTTGAAAGGTTGTGCGATCGAGGAGCAGTGTGTATTTTTATTAGTTGTCTATGGAGGTCCTCAATTCGGGTTAAACCAGGAGCGAGGGAAGAAAGGAAGAAAAACATTGATTTATCGCAAATATCTAAAATTTTGTGAGACGCTGGAGATTCTTCCCACATATTAGTGTGACGCAAATGGCTTACATGTCTTTTTCTTGTATATGGCAATTAGAATTTTTGGCAGGTTACATTCTTATTTTATAGCCTACGCATAAGCATTTTTTTTTAATACTAAAGATTTGTACGGGTAATGTATTTGATGGGCTACTGTGCATCAGTAACAATTCTTTGTCGTTATCATATCTTTTACTTTCTTCAACTGTTATGATCAGTAATATTGAAATAAAAAAAAAACACGAACAGTTTTAATCGTATAATCACCGAAAGACATTGTGAGCGACATCACTTCGTTGCAGGCGAGTCGAACATGCCACGTACCCCTATGTGTTTAACAAAGTTTGAAACCGACCTGATCAGTGATTTGCAAGTAACTCTTGTGCAGACAGACAGTGAGACAGTTTAAAAGTTTCGTAACAAATGTTAGAACATTTGGCGAGTTTTCCGCAATAATTATTCATGTAGTTGAGACTAATAGCCTAAATCAGAGTGAGTCGATTGTTATTTTTTTCCAGCTTCGTGGTAACACAGCCTATAGCATTTCGAATTGTCGGCATATCATAACCAGTATTATTTCACAACAAATAATTAACGCCCATCTTTGATTTAACAGGTTTTTTTAATTGTGTCACAAGCGATGCTGGTGCACGATGCCGGTGCGCTGTATTGGCTTTTAAACAGCTTACAGTAGAAACGTTAGCTTTTATTCTTACGTCCCAGGTCAAAGGCCTACCAAACAGATGGAACTTTACACTTCACAACATTGGCAGTCGTTACAAAAGCTTACGTACGTGAATTATAATATGCAAAATACGCTTGTTGATGTGTTTAAATAGTTGCCTTGCGTAAATGGTTGGACGACAATAATTAGAAAAAAGAGCAATAGTATTGTTAACCGTTAGATTTATATCTAGACACACGCTAGTGTGTCGCCGCTAAGTGGAAAGGCAAAGGCAGCCACTAGCAGACTATTGTGTTGTAACTGTAACGAGCTTAAACCTGATTTAGCCTACCGATGTAAATTCCACATGCGGTAGAAATCGTTGGAAATCGTTGGAATCAGGTGTCTAGGGTCCAGAAACGAAGAAAACTTAACATTAAAGTGTGGGAACGTGTCCTTTGTGGAGAAAAAGTGCCCTCAATAACGTTGATTTGTGTTACTGGCTAGCTACTACTAGCTAGCTAAGGTCAGGACTCCCGTGTTAATTCTCATAGGGTAGAAAGTCACGTTTACAGCTCGTTAAGGAAAGTACGCATTTCTAAATTTTGGCACACAGGTAAAGAGTAATACGGGGAAGTGCCTTTTTCTAAAATGGGGGTTGCAACTAGAAGCCCGTAGCCCTGACGTGGCGCGTAAATGTAAAATTATTGTTGTAACCATAGTTTGTATTGTCATTAAAAAGTCTATTATAACATGTTGAAGTGTTATACGCGCATCGTTTCATTGATTAATTGTACGCAATAAGTAATTTTATTAAGTAATTGTTTTATTAAATAATTGTGCAAGAGGCAACTCACAAAAACAACACACTCACTCAGTTCTGGTAGAACTTATTGGCAATTTGTTCTGTAGTTCTGTTAGTTTTCTGTTGTTTTATATACCTGTACTTGAGCGTGCAGTCTCGGGCCAGTGCTCATCAGCAGTAAATTTCAACTCACATAAACAACAACTTGAGCACAGGGTACAATCAAACAGGAAAAAAGTAATTTTTTTTAAAGAAGTATATTTTACTAATGTGCCAAGTTTGCTGGTTAATCTAGACACATGCTAGTGGGGGCCGCTAAGTAGACGATCGATCGGCCACTTAGATGAGACTAATTAAGATTGAGTGAGAAATTCCAACTTCATTGCGTAATTAACATTAAGCTCGGGAGGAACAACTGAGTTGGGGAGATGCGCTGATTGAGCAAGTGAAGCGAACGAAAATCAGCGTTTCAAGCCAGTGTGCTCAAAAATGGGAATGAACAAACGTAAACATGTGAAGCGTGTATATATGATAAACCAAACTGTGTGAACTTGCCTGAAGTAATGGTTAATAGGGCAATGGGAAATGTGAAAATTATGAATGAGAACATTTATAGACATAAAATTCTTCCAGAAAAAAAGGTAGAGGTGACGATAAGACCGTATGACCTTTTGTACATTCACATTCTTATGAAAGTTATGATATCCCTCCAAAACCAAAACTGATATAAGAGATGCTACCAAGTTTCCAAAAAATGGTTGGCCTTTGAAAGTAGTGATATGATTCAACCAGGAAAAGGCGACCAAGGTTAATCCTATCAGCCGAATTAATCATTAGCCGAGTTAATCATGAACTTCGAGCCGTCGTAATAAACTACATGCTTACTTTCAATAATTTGGACGTTAATTGAAAACTAGAACATTTCTACTTGCGGAAGCAATCTTCAAGTTTTCATTTTATTTTCGAAGTATTATTCGGTGCGATGAACTTAGCAAATAGGATTAAACTTGACGGCCTCTCCCTGGTTGTATGATATCACTACTTTCAAAGGCTGACCCTTTTTGGAAACTTGGCGGCTTCTCTTATACCAGGTTGGTTGTGGGTGGATATTTAGTCATTGCAACGGAAATAGGTTTGCATCTATATTCATTCATCACTAATCGAGCCTATTTGGCTTTCCGTTCTGTTTATTTATGTATTTGTTAGTCATTTACTAATCGATAAACTGCTTATTTAACATGCCTTGAATTGATGGTGCGTATCGACGAACGATGGCTGCTAACTTGGCGATACTTGCATTTGAATTGATTGCTGAAAAGAAGGAATACGGACGATGCGGATATTCCATTGATTTAGTTTTAATAGGTTTTTCCCAATCGTGTGTGACATAACATGTTCACTTCCAAACGCTGACGGCTTTATCTACATTGATGTTTAAACATAACGCAATTATCATACTCGGTGATAGCCGCGTTTACATTTGATTGAACTCCTCCCTCCAGCAAAACTAAAACAATTAATATCTCCGTTCCTATTCAATATTTTTCGTCCAAACTTGGCCGAATAGCAGGTAAGTATGGAATGTATAGCTAAAAGTATGCAATTCTGTGAAAGAGTAATAAGTAGGGAGCCACATGTAAATTCGACAACTATTTACTTGTTCTTCCACCGTTTCAAAAATAACGACTGCCCTACTTAAATCTGAAATGTGATCTAAGCCAGAAATTTCGTTATTCATCTGTTAAAAAGACCAATTTTTCAATTGGTCGAGCCATTCCGGAGTTATGGACCCTGACCGATCAGTGTTATTGTTTTAAAAATTGTAATCAAAGAACAATGCCAATCAGCAAACGCTAGCTGCAAGGCATAAACTGAAGAATTTGAATTTGGAAGTTTATTCTTGAGAGAGCCTTGGCCTTGGCCTCGGGCCAGGGCCCCAATAAAACTATTCCTATTCCCTTAACCGCATTACAGAATAAAGAACTAACAATGCATGTGAGCCGACAATTAATTACTCGCACTTTAAGGAAATGTAAAGAGGAAGCATTATCAAGACACGCGCTAGCGTGTCACCGCCAAGTTGTTGATGTTTCATTGTTATATCGATGTTGTTGCATGAAGGCGGCAAGCATAAGCATGTGTCTTTATCTGGAGTAAAGGTTTTATAGACAACGAACAGCTGGATAAATATTTGCATGCAAAAAAAACGGCTGCAAATCTATTAGGCAATAGAGTATTTTGTTTCCGTACTTCTGGTACTGTGTACTAACCTACGCTTTCACTTTTTCATGGAGGGGTTGTTCAACCCTGGAACTCCCTCCCTCAATCTGTTGTTTGCGCTCCTTCACTCAACGCTTACAAGTCATGCTATGACGCTCTAGTTGTTTAAATTCTTTAGGGTTTTGGTTGGGTGGGTGCTTCGTGCACCGTCAATCTCTATTTCTATTTGTATAATGTAGGGCAGCAGTTTTAGTTCGTCGGATAACTCTTTCTAGGAAAAATTTGCTACCAAAGCTCGCTGATTTCTGCTAGTTAAATGGTGGCCCGCCGGAAGTCATGTTAATTTGCATAGTAATTAAGAAGCCGATTGTAAACGTCTCATAAGACCTTTCGAAATTAAGGTTGTTGTGAACATTCGGAGATATTAATTCCACGTACCTTTGGTAGTTTGGGAATGGAGGGTCCTTGGGTCCTTGAGCTAGCTGGAGGCTAGGGGGACTGCAGATTATTAAAGTATTGTTTGTAACCCTAAAAGTATTGTTCGGTATTGTTGTGTTGGTCGCGTATCTCGTGTTTTCGTGGCGTAACTAACTCTCCATACTAACCAATAAGTTGCATTATAAAATACTATTGCCTCGTGGTAGGCGTTGAACCACAAGGCATGCATATAGAATCAATTTAACTTTCGGAAAAACAGTTCACATATTTTCCTTGGTCACAGCAATTAAAAATACCATTAAAAATGACAATGAAGGGCTGACAGCAGCCTGGCATTCAGACACACGCCATATTGGACACATTTGGGTGTGTGAGCGTGAAAAGGGTAGTTTCTGCTAGGGTTACAATCGGGGATGGAAATGCCTCAAAGTTAACTTTAGCAACCAGAATTGGCTGCAGGCAGTCGAACAATTGGAAAATTGCATCCGCCACACGCCAATTTTGTGTAGTTACAGCAATGACAATCAACTGTTACAATAATAACAGTTAATCGCGTTACAGGCACTGTTGAATGGCCATTATGACACGTAGTTCAGAGTTCAAATGGTTCAAAGGGTTTCACGGAGCGTTAATCGCTTCCGATCATCTGCCCGAAGAAGCCCTAAGGCCCTCTGTACACCCTGAACAATTGTTAACATTTGGGTGTGACGTGCAATCAGTACATCAACTAAATAGTGTAAACGAGGCCACAGCAGGCACCCGGGACCGATGCCCAGCCAAGAGTTGGGTCCGGATTAGCCCTAGCCAGAATGATGATGCAAGGACTCGTGACCACTTATTGTGCTGCGAAGACCCTGTTGTTTAGTTGTTGTATGTTAATTTCCGAATAAATTCTTTAATATTGTATACTGGATAGTACATTGGATTCGAAAAAGCGTCCACTAGGTTTAGAGTCCACGACTCTCAGCACTCGGCTGCTGTGGCTTACACTTGTTTGGTTTCCCGGGGACCACTCACAAAGCTCGCGTTGTACATGGGCCTTTAAAATTGGCTAATTGGCTACGACATTTTTGCGTAGTTTCTTCGTTACGTTTTTTTTTTTTGTTACTTTGGCATTTAATAAGGCAAAGACTTGATCCCTCTAACCTCTTTCCAACCTTCCCTCCCCTTAGTTCTCACTAGAACTGCACCATTTCGATTGGTGTTAACACTAACCAGTACTGGGCAAAAAATGGTTTTGCATGTAACGAAAGCCCATTTACTGGTTGTAGGAAATACGGGCCAAACTGAACGCCCATCAAAAAACTTTCGTACACACATATTTTCCTCCCAAATTGGGGTCAGCATCATCAACTCTTTAACCGAGAAATCATGTCAGCCCAACAACATGGCGACTGAGCTTGCTTCTCTTCGAATATCGATTGTAATTAGCCTCACCCATCCACCACTGGGGAAGATATTCCTTCCTTCAGGCGTAACAAACAGAGAAAATCGGCTAAGGAGGCACTAACGTGGTTGTTTTGCATAAGGCGTGAACATTCAAAGCTTCTCTTCGTGGCTCGTGCATTCACACGAGGAAGCAGTCATGCATTTTAACAGACCGACCCCCGTATGACCTCCCCCTCACCGTTATACTCCCCTCCCCACGAAAACCCTACCTGTAACGAACAACACCAGACGCTAGAACGGACACGATGAAATGAGCACGTGATTGCTTTCTCGCTTCGTGGCGTTACTTATTGGGGAATAAGGGGGAGGGGGTGTACGGGATTTCGTGGGAGGGGTTGACGGTGATCGTTGTTGGAAGGAAAAGATTCTTGCCTCTAGCTTCAAAGCTCACTGTCGAAAATTAAGTCTTCAAATTCAATGAGTGATTCATTTCCGTGTGAGTTTGCGTATACGCTTCACTTCCTTCAACTCCTCCCCCCCCCCCCCACCAGAAACCCCACTCACCCACTCTCATCCTTTTCCAATCCCCAATTCTCTTAATCAGTTTACGCGTGTGCGTGTTTCAAAATATGGTGAAGGGGATTGGGGGGGGGGGGGGGTGCTAGCGTAGCCTAAACTAAAAGTCTGATTTTGGACAATACAACGCCTTTCTGTTTTAATTTATCGATATTCACATGAACACCATTAATGCGTACTATTGAACTCATTCTTGAAGTGAAAAGAAATGGAAAGTCAAATATTGTTACGACTCACTGGAACAGCAAGTTAATTTTGTTAATTTGTGCTGACTTTTGAGGTTTATTTTCAGTTTTATTTGCGTTGCAATAATAGTATAATATATACATAAGAGGGATAAAGGGTGCTGAGCAAGTTAGTAAAGTGCCCCCCCCCCCCATCCAACTTAAGGGCAAATATGAGTCGTTTGGGTCACGTTCTTATTCTCAGTTCTGTAGAACTTTTGGTCAGGTACGGTGGATTTTGGATTTTGGATTCAGTGTCGATACGCGAAGGCTGCACATGCTTGGATTTGTTCTCCCGCAAAACAAACAGCCTAAAACAAGCTATAGTATGTCTTTTACGAGTGAATGGCCAGAGGAAATTATAGTCTAACAATGCTGTTTGCATTGTTTCAGAAAGGTGCGAGCCATTCTCAGAATATAGAAATATTCGAAAATGACACTATAAAAGAGAGCAGTAGCTACAACTACAACGTTTCGTTGATTTTTTAATGGTTTGATAAGTAGGCCTTCCCCATGGCCCACTTATGAAAGCATTGAAAAATCAACGAAACGTTGTAGCTGTAGTACTACTGCTCTTTTTTATAGTGATTTTCTACAGACAGCCTGCTTCTACGCTGCTCAAAAGGGTGTAACTTAACTTGTTTCAGTGCATTCTTGCACGAATCAGAAATGCCTCTTCGGCGAAAAAGTGAAATTACAAACAAAAGCGCCAAGTGTGCCGTAAAACAAGGGTTATGTGATTGTTAAACTGTACACGGATAACAATTTATTATTTATAATCAAACTAGCAGTTGTATTATCATCAAATTCCGTTCAGTAGTTTAGGCGTGATGTTATTTACAAAGAAACCTCAATGAGCATAAGGAGCTAAGCTCCAATAATTTACAATTTTCTGACTAATATCAATTGGCACAAAACGCGACAGTGCAGCACAGTAAATCAGATTAAGAACCTAGAGGAAAATTTCCTTGAGGAACGTTACGACCATTACAGTTTTACACAACCATTAATTGAGCTTTTTGACTAATAGCAGTTTTTTTTCACCTCAAGCAACAAGATGGTGCTGTTTCCGCGTTCTGACCCCACCATGGATCCCTCACTGGATGATCTACTTACTAATTAAATAAAAGGGTGAGAGACATTCATTCCAAGGCGAAAGATAGTTTATGCTAATGGACGACGTGGAGGCTTTAATCCAGAACGTGCAGGGAAGCCCTCATGTGGGATGGGGAGCTTCACGGAATGGATATAGAACGCATCCCATTCATCCATTTAACATGGTTGGTATTTTTACCATTCACTTTGGCTTAGCCCAGGTTAGAAATGCACACATTTCCCCAGTTGGGAATGTGCGTTTATTTTTGAAATGAACAAAATTAGAATTTATAACTGGAGAGTGAGTTGGGTGGGGTCAAAACTCGGTTCTCTGTTTCAAGTACATTTTCTGTTCTAGGATGTTCGGTGGGGAAACATCGGTCTTTTGACTCACCCTGCACTTGAAAAACTTTATTTCAGTCGACACAGGAGGATGAGGACAGGTTGATTATTTTAAAAAATCCAGGTGGACCAACTGACCCTCGGTACGTGTCACTTTTGAGTTTAGGTATAAAACAGACACTGTAATTGATGGCTACTTATTGTGATTGATACTAATAACAGCAACATCCATCGATCAATTTTTATGTTCGAAAGTAAAGAAATGAGTTTACATACCTCGTGTACCCTCGTTCAGCAACAACTTGGAAGAAAAACTTGAGTGGTTTCAATGTTTCCCGCTGCGGGTGCTTTCATTACGTCTGGATCTCAGAGGGCACTGAAAACCAAAAATAAAACCAATTTATTTCGTCTTTTTGTTTAAGGCTAAAGAGCTGTCCACAAATTACGTGTGACTGGTAACGGAGCATTTCCCACAACCTCACAATTGAGAAATAAATAGACGTAAATCGATGTAAATAATGTAAAGGTAAACTGAATATAGACCTAAGCCATAAGCGAAAAACATACACTAGAAATAACGTAGTATAGTAAGCCACCTTTATGCAAGTAGCTTAAGATTCGAAACAGCGAAACAGTCCCTCACCAAATCACCACCATACCATCTTTATCGATATTACAACTTGTCCACGGGCTAGTTATGTTATTTCTCGTGGATGATTTCTCTTATGGCTTATTTTCAATTTACCTCACAAGACTAGTGTTCACGAATTTACAATATTTACAAATACCCACTGATTCGGGATGGGAATTCTTGCCTTCGTAAACACTTATGTAAGGAGGCTGCGAGGTTGAGGAACTCGGCTGCATTTTCAATTTCACTTCAACCTTATCTGAACAGTACTTGATGGAGTGTCCCCTAGCAAAGAATCCCTTCAGAAAGGCAATAATGAGATGTCCTCAAAGTGGTGTAAGCTTCCGTAGAACGTACTACAACAAAAACGGAAATTCACACGACTTCCGAAAACGTGTCTTTAAAAATGGAATAGAACTAATAATTTTAAAGCTAAACTTTAAGCCTTTGTTTGATACTAGGAAGCGACGATTTTGTTTTTGGCGTCTTTGCAATGACACTGTCTTTGTGTTTGGTAGTGATTTTATCTGCACCTTGGATTTCTCTTCCTGTCTATAGTGTCAGAGCTCCATTAGAAGACAGCTTTAGGACTCGACTTGATGCTTGATTGTATGGCGAATGGCGTCGTACTGATGTTTTTTCATTGATTCTGTACTGGAAGCAATTGAATTCCTCTACATTTCTTATGGTGTGAAGAAATTCGACCATTCCGGTGATACGTGTTATCTTTCGAGATAGGCATGCAGCCGTACGTTCTATTATATCTTCTTTAAGAAGGCGGTATGGTTGGTGTGGAAGAATTCTTAATAAACTTTCCAACCTAATGACGATTACTCCCTAAAGGTAAATTCTACTTTTCACATTAACGTCAAGTTAAATAACGATCCATTTAACTTGGTTTGTATGGAAAATTTCCCCGCACACGCGGCCGGGGCTCAATGAACCTGCGAACCTAAACTGATGAAACTAAGCTAATAAGCGCTTGTCACTAAATAGGAAATTACTGAGACCCAGGTTTAAGTTCAGTTTCAAAAAAAGAGTGTGCCGCATGATAGGAGTTTTGGCCTTAACAGTAATTCCAATGGGCGTACGAAATGACAAGCAGTGACTTGGAAGTTGTTAATTAATAGCTAATGACGTTCAGAGTAGCCAAAGGCGGTTTTCACTTTGCTCAGATTAGTTCGATGCTTGCCTAGTCCATCGCATCGCTAGGATGATTATAATAATAACAATAATTCATTAAGTAATGGCTCAGGGCGCACAAGTTCTGCTTCATTAGTCAAATCACGTGCTGTGCCAATCAAGGGAGATGCGCAATGAGAAGAGAAGAGTGAGGGAGCAGTATAAGAGTAACGGTTGCTCCCTGCAGAGAAGGAAACTATTAAAGAGGGATGTGGGTAGGTGGTTCATAAAATGAGCATATCGAACTATGTCTTGGCGGGGATGGGGTTTAATGCAATTCGACATATAGCTAGCCAGAAATATTGCTCTCTAGCTAACGCGAAGTTAGTAGCACCCTCCCTCGTTAGTTAGGGACCGGTCATTATTTATCGCGGGGGGGGGGGGGGGGGCGGAGCAGCGATTGGGAGGACCGCCTTGGGGGGATGGGAA
>JAHWFP010222489.1:174398-208736 GCA_023313725.1 Lithobius niger | reverse complement strand
GGGGGGGGGCTGAGTAGATTGGGGCGGGGTCATGGAGTTTTTGGACCCTCTCGAGGGGGGGTCATACATTTTTCGGGTCCTGTCAAGAGGGGGGGATCAAAAACACACTGAATAAAAGTCATTTTTTGACCTCAAAAATGGCTCTTTCAGCAGTCAAAATTTCTAAAAACGCCTCAGCTTATGGGGGGAGGGGGGGGGGCAAGCCTCCCCAGACCCCCGATGATGTGAGTGTTACAAGGTTTTGAAGCTTTCAGTACCATTACTACAATTTACAAACAACTTTGTGGAAAAGCCTTGGTACCTGGTTTCTTGACTTTTTCTGTCTTTTAGGTGCTGATTATGTTACGGACAGTGTGTTCATCATACTTATTGTATGAATCTCAGCAGGAGATGGGTGAAAGGAACATTTTATACAACATTTTTAACCCAACATGTGTTTTCGTTAAAAACGAGACACGTTTCTTTACAACTAATGGTAACTGTCGGTTTGGAGAGCTACAGTTGCTTTGTTTGGGTACAGCACTAATCTTGGCTAAAGGAATCATCTGTGAAGAGTCTCAATAGGCATACAAAAAGTGCATTTTTTTGGCCTGGGGGGGGGGGGGGTAGCACATATTTATTTTCTCAGGCCCCCCCCTCCCCCTGGCCATAAATAATGACCAGTACCTTATTACATACTATCCGAAATAATACAAGAAAGCTAAATAAAAACAGTGACGGACATGTCGTACACATTCGTACAAAAATTAAGATAACAATGGAAAAGGAAGTTTGTAAATATATTGTTTAATTCGCTGTACTGCTCTGCAAGCAACGTTCGACGACGCCTTTAACTTCACGTAGGCTATGATTAGGGCGCATTTACGCAACGACTCGCCTTTGCATTCTCGTAGCTAGAAGCTAGAAATCAACTGAAATTTCAACATGCCGGCGGTTTTAGCTCTGCCAGCTCGTAACAAAAAAAGTCAATATGCGATATCTGAAGCGACTGATAAAATCGTTTCGTCAGGAGTTCGTTATCTTATTGTCACTGATTATAAGACCGCAAGCATTTACGCAAACGACGTCAGATTTAGCTAATCCAGATAGCGTTGTTACCATGGCAATGACACATTTACCACCGCGATTAAATTCTAGCCGCGAGAAAGCAAAGGCGAGTTGTTGCGTTAATGAGCCCTTAGTTAGATGTTATCAGAGCCGGATTTATAAGTAGGCCCGGGCCTATAGCGGCACTTTTTTACGGCCAAGTTATAGCCAAGGTCCTATTTTATATTCCAGAACGTCATTGGCGTATTTTGGTCGTTGGGGTCTACGGATGAGAAAAATAACTGTTAGGGGCCTCTTCCCTTACGATTTTTGTTGTAATCTAAATTAACACGTTTCAAAGATATTTTTAAATAATCACGGAATACTCAATACCGGTATTCAGGGAAAGTCGTACGATTTGTATTCCAGAAAATTTTCAAACAGTCACAATCCCAGGATTTTCGTATTGAAAACTTGTCGAACTTACACAAAAATACCTCTTATTACTCCAAATAGCATAAACTTGTGACTGTTTAAATAGCAAACAACCAACCTCCTTCTTTTCCTGTAAATTATTTTCTCTATTCTTCCGATTAGTATCCAGCATCCAATCTAATAAAGAAAGGTGGAATCCGTCATCGTATTTCATACAATCCCTTAATCCTACTTTTGACCAAGTGAGCGAAGTGAACGAGGTCCAGCTTTAACTCGAGCTGTTTGGCATTCAGACAAACATACAGAGAAAATTTACAAATTATCCAAGTTAAAATGGGACCTCGTTCAACTGGCTCACCAGTTCAGTTATGATCAATCTGTCGGCCTGATTATGATCGGATGTTTTTAGGCTCCAAACTTATAAGTAGGTCCTTTCCCTTATACTAGACTGTCTTCTCAAACAAAAAGTAATGGCAATGTTCAAAATTGTCATTATCCAACAGATTTATTCTAAATAATTACTAGCAAATGCTTCTTTTCTTCTAGTTGATAATACTACGTATTTAATTGAGCTCTAAAGATGACAACACTCGGCCGGCGAGAGCTACTTAGATATAATACATTATTAGTTAATTTTGTATTTATAGAGTACAAACCGACACGATTTCTTCCCAAGGATTCACAGGAAGTACTTTGTGGCACTATCTAGACGTAATTTCTACCGTGCACACCACAAGGGAGTGTTTATCTAAACCACTTACATTTCTGCCCAGTGCTCTTCGTCGAATTTAGCTCCCCTCCTTTCCCTGAAAAATTTGAATTCGGAATTTTTTTTAGTTGTTTCTTTCACGCATACAAGCTCCTTTTCAGTGAATCGAACCAAATCAGAATTAAATGGCGAACGTTATTATTGGGTCCAAACAGAAACACACACGCACACAAAACATAAATTACTATTAACGCCTCTCTCTTTGTTCGACTTTCACATGCTGAAAAATCCTAAAAAAAATACTACCTCTTACACACTTTATTAATCATTCAAACGCATTAAAGAAATAATCCCGAAAATGAGTGAAACATATCCCGAAATCCGGAGATTACAATCCCAGCTCAGGATTGGATTCCCTAATCACAAAGTCAGGCTTTGGCTAGATCGTTTCTTTTATTGCCTTTATTTCCATGAAGGCTGCCTTCTAAAAATGTAGAACTGTCGCATATTCAGGGTCTGCCAGGATGACTTGATTTGAATCATTCTTTTCGGGAACGGCTGGCAGTTGAGGGCCCTCTCGACCTCGAAGGCCCTTTGGAACCTGTCCAATCCTGCACGCTACAACTAACCGTAAGAAGAACGATTGATTGCCACTACATAAGACAGATGATTTTTATCCATTTAAACACGTGTTACAAATGATAAAAATGGGCGGCGAAATGCGTTGGATGAAAGGTCGTTGACGCCGGCCGTAGTAGATCCAACTGACAGACGTGGGATTGCAATGCTGTGATGACATTAACGAATATAGCCACATTTCAAAAACCGTAACATTTGTTTATGAACTGAACAATAAGGAAAAATGCTTGACCGTTTTTTGGTGTGGAACGTATACACGAGTATACGAGTTGCAATAAGAAATCTCGTCAAGCGTTGCGCGTGATGTGGCTAGTACTTTTTTTAAACATCAAAAAAAACTTTTGTTAATTTTCCGTTTTGTCAATAAAATATGGTGAATCGTTAGTCCTGTGACTGAGGTTAGTGCTCATGACCTGGCTGTCGACGCGCCATTAAGCCTCAAATCCCCCACCTTGTACTTCTTTGTGTCGATCTATTCTGATCACAATTTAATTCGTGAGTGTTCGTGTTTGATGTCTTCCATAAAAAGCAAACATTTGAATCACATGGGAAAAAAATCAAATTTGTTGAACATACAAGTGAGCAGAGTGTAAAACGTCATGTTTTAAAGAAACGATTTAGAAATAAAATAATTTTCGGAGTTTGAAGGGCGTTAAGAGCAAAGAAACCCACTGACTGGGGTTGAGAAGTCCACTCGGCGTAATACAACGTCGAACAATTTTAATTTTCAACATTAATTAACACCTGTGTGCCTTGGTCACAGATAAGAAACATGATGAAACAACATTAAAAAACACAACTCTTGACCACGATTTGGCATTTTCCTCCGTCCGTTTGTCTGTTTATCTGTTTTTCGCAGAACGCATGAACTCATGACGTGAATGAAATTCGGTAGGTATATTATTTGAACTTAGCATTTTGTGATGGAAGCACCTGCTATGAAAAAGTAAAAGTGTGGTCGTAAGAAACGTATACCCTACTTTTTCAATTATGGTTTGCTGGTAAATATTTTTGCCCACATTTTCTCTCACAATTCCTTGGACTGAAAGAAATTTCAGGAATGATATTTTAGTCCTTGAAGGGTGAGAAAGAGTGGATCAAAAACCCTTATCATCACACTGTTGTTGTAAGTAGGTTCTCAGAGAGAAATGACGGGACCTGGGATCTGTGATTACGATATTTGATAGCCGTTTGCAAAGGATTCCAACGATTTTTCCCTTTCGTTTTTTTGTTTTAATTCTAAACTGGCAGTTCCATCAAAATTAATAATGTTTATTGCTGAAACGGTAGCCTTAGATCTTATACATTTTCTCTCCGAAAAAGAACGACAAAATGTCGAATTTTTTTAATATTTATTTCTGCCCCTTTGGCTGCATTTTCATTATTTTCACCGTAAAATAGCACCACAGGCAATCACTTACGTTGTAAGCACGTGTTTTTTATTTTCGATTTTTGTGGTGTAGAGAGTGATCCGACATCAACAACTTTAATATCAGTCAGTAGCACTGTACGAACCTCGATTTGTAGCTTGGCTACTTTAATCCAGTTGACCTTAGCCGCCAGATTTCTTTCTCAATTTGCCTTTTCGTCCAAGCAACTCACAGCTGCACACTGTTTATAAATTGTCTTCCGTAGTATACCGACCAAAAACAATGTAAAGTGTTAACAACTTGTAAGCAACAATGTAAGCTCGAGGTTTGCCTAGCCGAGCATTGTAACGGTATTTCAAAGGGTTCAAAGGGTTAGGGTTAGATTTTAGGCAACAATTACGACAATTTTTTAACCCTGACCAACGTAATTACTCTTTGGCAACTTCATTAGAAATTTACCTTGTAAATTCACCAAACACTTGAATCATCATTCCCCAAACTATTTCACGCTAATCATCTCCATTACAATTTAAAGCAGGTGAGATATTCCATCTTAAGAACTGAACCAATAAACAACTAATGGCGAATTTCTGTTTATCTATCATCTAACTCTGAACTATCCACTACGCATCTTATATGATTCCGCCCTGACGACCACGTTCTTGCAGTGGGGAGACCGGGGCCCCAAATGTTCCGGTGCCACGGGATAAAGTGTTCCCCTTACCCCCCCCCCCCCCTTCACCTCTCGACAGGCCTGGTTGTACAAGTAAGGCTATAACAATACTTATGACCATACTTTTGTTGAACATACAGCAATTGCAGGCCAACTTCTATTCTCTGTTTCACAGTGGTTTTCTAATACGTCTTATCGAGAGATGCATCCTAGCGCTAAGTGCTTGTTTATTTTTCTGCATTCCAAATTGTGGATTTGACAATAGTGGAACAGTTATGGGAATGATATGGGAATTTTTATTCTTTTCAGTAAATTGTGAGGGCAAATGGTAGCCTAATAATTCGGGACGAAGGTGCTAAACAATGAGTGTGAAGCCTGGAATAATTCGTAGATTCATACAAGTTTTTTTTTTTTTATGAACTGGCATTGTACGTTGCAGACGTGAAATGTGATCAAATGTATAGTGCCATATACTGTATCCCCTTCTCTTATATTGAGAATAAATTTATTATTATTATTAAAACATAGGTTCGTAGAACGAATGGCTTTGGTGGGTCTATATATTTCTGTTTCTGTTCTACCAGTTTGCTTGCCAGCCTTCGATGGGCCAAAGTGTTTTCTGCTCCACCAGTATGTAGGCCGTCTTTCGTTGGACCATCGTAATCTACACAAACGCTAGTGTGTCGCCGTCAAGTAACAGTAGATCATCCCATTGTAGACAGCCGATTGTTAAAAATTGATTGTTAATGATAAAAAGGCGGCTCACTAGCAGACATGTGTCTGTTAAATGTAAGCAACTGAAAGCATATTTTGGCATGTTGAGGATAACTCCCAATGCGACAGAAATGTTTCATATTGTGGAAAATGTAAGACAAAGGATCAGAGACTAAGAAAAACTAAAATTTAAAGGATGAGTGTGCACCAGTCATAGAGAAAAAGATACGTCAATAACGTTGTTTTTATGTTACTAGCTAGCTAGCTAGATTTTTCCTATGTTAAATCCCATAGACTTTTTGCTCATGGAGCGCAAAATTGAGAAGGCCTACGTACCTGAACTTTTGCACACGGATGCATGGTGATGTGAAGATCTTTGGTGGTTTGGGGGTTGTATGGTCAGGACAAGTGCGTGGGAGGGTTTTAAAAAAATTCGCCACCGGTGAATTTAAATTTCGTTTCTTTTCCAAGTTGCAACCAAAGATTTTAAGCAACAATGGCTTGAACAATCAAGATTGGTCCTTATATTAATTATAAAAGCCTGGACGAACTAAAAAAACTGAACTGTAACGAAGGACAAAATAAAGAAACATTAACGTTGCCGTGGATTACGTAAGAATAAAGGGATGCACGTTAGATGATGGTTACGCAACAATACGAGCATATACGAGCTAATAGGGTTTTTGTTAATAACCCTAAAATAAAATGCTTCGCATTCTGCTGTTTTAGTAACAAGTAACAGCGACCTTCGGGGGTTTCTGCATGACTAAATGTGAACGAAATCTTGAAAAATTAAGGCGAAGGTGCAGGGATAAACAAAACAACTGAACGGGATGCGCTGATTGAGTGAGCGAAGCAAACGAAATCAGTGATTGTTAGCCAGTGTGTGGAAAAATGGGATTGAAGCATATTAAACACACGGTGTAACTTTATGTACGTTCACAGTCCTATGAAAGTTATGATATCTACCCAAAACCAAAACTGGTAGAAAAACCCGCCAAGTTTCCAAAAACGGTCGGCCTTTGAAAGTAGTGATATCATTCAACCAGGCCGCCAAGATCAATCCTATTAGCCAAGTTAATCGTACCCAATAATGCCGTGGACGTTAAATGAAAACTTGAAGATTGCTACAGCGAGTAATAATCTTCAAGTTTCATTTAACTTTCGAACTATTAGTCGGTGCGATTAACTTGGCTAATAGAACTGATCTTGGCGGCCTTTCCCTGCATTTCTTTAACTGCATCAAAAGTCCGGTATTGGAAACCAATATCTACATAATTAATAAACAAAAACGGAACGTTAAATGTTTAGAGTAAGGGTCTAAAAGTCAAAATCGCAGCAACTGCATACGATGCCATCTCCGCCATCTACCGACGGAACAGCAAATTATAAGAGTAGCAGCCAAGGCCCGCTGAGATATAGCTGTGCCCGGAACGCAACGGCCAGCAGCGCGAACATACGATGCCATCTACCGACCAAACGGTAAATTAAATGGGGGGGGGAGACAGGGGAGGGAGGGGGAGGGGAAGGGGAGCGAGACGACGCGGAATGAGCGAGCAAAGCGAGCGACTCCGCCAGTATTACAAATAAAGACCAAAACCGCTGAAAGGGATGCGGACCAACCAACTTTTTGAAAAAAGATTTGCACTAAATGAACGAGCGAAGTATGCTAAACTCACTGCGTTTGCAACGAGTACAAAAGACCAAGTTGTATACTCAAAGTATCAAGAATGATGTGATGTTTCAGGTAAGGTTTAATGATCCGAAATCAAAACAGCAAAGGAACACAAACTTCCCTTTCAGGGCTAAATATTTCAGCATTCTTCAAGTCAGATCGTCTCCTTTTTATTAATCCTATTTATGATTTCATTTTTATTTTCAACGATATTTCCATGTTTTCAAGGAGTCGCACGAACCTTTAATTACTGAATCAGTAGGTCTGCACCTGGTGGTCCAAGAGTGGTTGGTCCAAGAGTATGGGATTTTACGATTTTTCAGCGGTGTCGTTTCGCCTAGTTGAAACTAACCAACCGTGTTGTAAAGTAAAAATTGTAAAAAAAAAACATGTGACTACAGCAGTAAGGTTTCACGTGGACTAATCAGTATAGGAACACTGCGGTATATGGAACCTTACAGGAAAGTTTATTTGTGTTCCTTTGCTCTTTTGACTTCGGATAAGTTAAACCTGACCTTAAATGTCAAACGAGTTTGTTTTTGTTTTCTAATTAAACAATGCCCCTAGCACTGGTGCACCCCTGTGATATTGTGTAATAATGCCCTCAGTTTTCGGTGTTTACCCAATACGTAGATACACTCAGTTAAGAAGTTACTTTTGTTAACGCGTTATCTTTGCAGGCAGTGTTCGGGAGGATACTGAGTTTAGGTTATGCTAAATAGTGACGGGGAGGCGATAGTCAGAAAGCTCTTGCAGAATTTCCACGTGCTCTATGAAAATGAATAGATAGAACGAAATAGAAAGAAGGAAATAGAAATGGGGGAAAAAAGATTAGGCCTAATCTGACAGCGGACTTGACGGCTCACAAGTTCAAAAGTGAAAACGACTTGGCGTCTCTATTCCCACCATTTTAGCTACGCTCGTGTACCTGCGATCACGTGGCGCGGATTGTATTACCGATTTTTCTTTTTTTTCTTTCATTTTTTAGTAATGTTGGTGTCATATTTTCAATTTTTGGGCAAGCAAGGGAAAAGGAGGCGAGGTGAGGGGGAGTTGATGGGCTGGGTGGGAGGGGAAAGGGCTGTATCGTAAGAAAAATTTTAAGAACGGTTTTGTTTCATTTTAAATTGAGCTGCCATATTCGTCACGGGATTCGCGATTTTCATCGTGGGAAATAAATTATTTAATAAAGAGGTAAATACGATGTGAAACGGCTAAAATTACAGAAACTTTGCATTCCAATACTGTGCCGTTTGCTAAATTATAAAATAAAAGTTAATCTACGTTTCACTTTAAAGAAGCTGTGATTATTACCCTGTTATCGCCCGCCCCAGACAACGACAAAGCGACAACAGAATTTCTCGTTGCACATTTACTTGGACCATCGCTTGTATAGTATTTATGTGGAACTTCGGTTCGTTACTTTTCAAACGGTAAAGGTCAAGTAAAAGTCAAATAAGATGAAATAAGATGGTAGAAACGATAGAGTTATCTTATATAGCTTACAAAGTGCCTTCATGATTCAGATTGCTCATGTCGCAGTGCTGGTAGCGAGGACCATTCGTAGAATTAAAACACGAAACGTTATGAAATGTGGAGTGCTGTTTAAGTATGACAACATAAATTCTGGACGCATTGAATTCTTAACAAAGGGTTTACTAGGGATGTGAATTAATAAACAATAAGCAGACGAACGAAGCAGACAGTCAGCATTATAAACCGGCCTTGTATGAAAGAAAGAAATGACAACTGCTCGACTGGGAAGTGAACCCAGGAAATCCCGCGTATTGCCGGGCACACTGTAAACCGAGCTAGCGGGAGGGAACCTGTGTACAAAGAAAATATAGAGCCTGTCGAATTATCGAGAAAACTTGATACGTATTTCGTTTCGAGGGTAATCTTCTTTCGAAAGATGCCATGTGAATAGGGGAACATGTCAATTAGTGGGAAATGGGATTGAAAATGGCTCTCTAACCTGAAGGCAATCACAAGTCGGATAACCTCGCCACGCTCTACAGAACATGATTCATATTTGACACTTGCTATACAATATTAGAGTGTGCTACGATCCAATGATGTCATAGCCCATCTGGCTTACACAAATGTTCTCAGCTAATGTCTTGAACGTGATTGTTGCGAAGTTCATATTATTACTGAGTCCAGTCACTGGCAACGTCCTTATTGTTGATGGCGCACTGAGTTTTGGATTGAATGTGAAAACATTCAGTCAATCGCAACACTTGTATTAGTATCAGTTACACAATGGCGTTTGGCGACAACAAGGTAAGACTTTCGCTGTTTACCCGAGTGGCGAAGCGTAAGTTTCACCGCATTGTTGCCGAACGCCATCGTCTAACATGCTTGCACAACGACGAGTTGAATCTTTAATGGCCGAGCCATTCTTGCAGACAGTGTTAGTGTATTGTTGCCGAACCATCTTTGAACATATTCGTACAACAACGATTTGCATTGTTAGTAAACGAGCCATTGTTGGCAGGAATGTTCTTTGCTCCCAGACATGTTCTGTTGCAGACATAGGGCCTTAGGGCTTCGGGCAGATGACCAGGAGTGGTTAACGCTCGTTAAACCCTTTAAACCCTTTTTTTCTTTGCTCCCAACTCCATTTTTGAACTCAATAACTGCAATGAATGCTTTATTTGTTTATTTTCTTCAGCTGCAATAAATGTATTATTTTGCAAACATTGACACGTAAATACTATGGGTGACCGCCTGGGAATCTGGCTGTTGCAGACATAGGGCCTTAGGGCTTCGGGCAGATGACCAGGAGTGGTTAACGCTCGGTAAACCCTTTGAACCCCTTTGACACGTAAATATTGATACACAAACATTGATAGGGGTGGTAGGCTAGATTTACTTACGTTAGTAAGAACCAAAGACCTTCGTTTTCTTACTTATGTAAGTAAGAACCCTACGCCTGCCCAGAATTCTTTTTTCTTATTTAAAAAATTAATAGTTGTTAATTTAGAATTTGAAATAGTTTAATAATACTTTAGAAACGATTTGGGATACGTAAATACGGACAGCGATTGTATTTTTACTACTAAAATAAGAACCAAAGACCTTCGTTTTCTTACCTACGTAAGTAAGAAACCCACGCCTAGCCGTGGTTCTTACTAGTGGTAAAACCACGGTTTCATTGTTGCAACATTATTGCACCTGTGTGTCTTCATGATATAAATCCACTGCTGCAACAATGGTCCAACAATGAAAGAGTTGTACAATTAGCATTATCTACCCCAAAACAAAACTTGTTAAGGATTCCCGCCAAGCTTTTCAGCCGTGTGAAGTCTCGATATGAAACGCCAAGGTATTTCGTCAAGCTAATCCCAACGAGGAATAGTTCGAAGGTTAAATGAAATAAATGTAAATTGCTTAATTTTCAATTATTTTATTTAACGTTTGAAGTCTTAGTCGGTGGGATTAACTTGGCGATAGAGCTTAGCGTTTGACATCAAGATTTCACACGGTCGAAAATCTTGGCAGGAATCCTTAACAAGTTTTGTTTTGGGAAAGATATCAGATGTTTTTGGTCCAAATTGATGAAATCCATTTTTGTTTTTTAGTAATTATGAGATGGAAACACCAATCTAGTTTTCAGGTCCATATCTTTTTTTTTTTTTTGCTTTTGTTACATTTTGTGGACAGCAGTCACCTTTTTTCATATGATTAGGTTTCTTATTAGTATTGCAGTGTCTCCTTGAAAACGCACGGATTTATTTAGTTTGGCATTGTTGCATAATAACAATGTAAAACAATCAATAACCCCTGAACCACTTGACCAATTAGAGGAGGCCTTATGAAAGGGGCACACCTCCAGAGCAATACCTGCAAAGAGAGGTAAGAACCAGCTTTATTCACCACATGGAAGAATTTATTTTCGTGACGCAAGAAAAGCGTTACTAGTAGCCAGTTAGCCAATAGTAATTAGGCAAACATCAACGTTATTCACGTCGTATTTTCAACAAGAAAACGTTAAGCTGTGCTCTAACAGTGACTTTTATGTTGTCAGGACCAAAGTCCCCCGATCAAACAAGTTTCAGCCATTTCTGTCGCATTCTCAGATGGCTGAAAACAGCCAAACTACCTTCGCTGTAAAGACACAACGTGTCTAGTGGTCGCCATGCTCATACATATATATATTTTATCTGGATGTTATCGTTTATCTTGTAACCCGACATGCAAAATTTGGTAGGCTAAGATCATAATAATATAATAATAATAATAATAATAGATTTAGGCCTAAGGACAAGGGGACAGGTAGGATACAAGATCGCTAACGCCGTTCTCGGTAGGGGTGTGGTTAATAGGTTCGTTTGAGAAAGTTGGTAAGGGGTTGTTTAATGACTAATCATCGAAAGGCCGAGACAGAGGGGGCGGACACCGTCTCCTCACTAAGCGAGTTCCATGGCTCGATCACTCGAAGAGCGTAATAATTTTTTCTGATCTCGGAATGTGGGGTTGCCCCAGACAGCTTGAAGAAGTGACCCCTAGTTAATAATGAACATGAAGCCTTGATGCTTAATGCAGATTCCTGTAGAAAGGCTGTTATAAAGATTATTGCCGTTAAGCCTTTTATTTCAGGACAGGTATTGCTCAAACACGGTACGTAACTTTTAAAACCACGATGGCTTCTGCAAAGAGAGCAAAGTAATTCGAGAATGAGTAGATGGAATGGAGGGGGGTGGGGGAACGAACGTCGTGTATATATATATGTAATATTTAAAAGTGTTCATCGGAAATGTGAAGACCAGAAAACGAGTAGTTTTACAGTTTTCTTTAGGGGAGGTGGGGCGGTAATAGTAATTCAAAACACACATAGAAGGAGCCATATCATTTTAGAAAACTATTACCAAATTTAGACGGAGTTAGTATGTGAATATATTATAATATATATATACATACTGTGTGTGTGTGTGCGTGTGTGTGTTACCAATTCTATTTTTAGTTGGTAAGGTATTCATAAGGTGTAGAGAAGGTGATTCGATGGCAAACTCCTGAATGCCATTCGAAATTACTTTTCCTGCCTGTTTCGTTATAAGCTAGCACGCACTAAACCACATCCACGACTGGCTTATAAGCTATCTTTTGCTCTCAAAACACTAAAAGTTGCCGACAGGAGCGCTGTTTATTTCTGTTTACCATCCACTTTTGGTCGCCAGATGGTGCTAGGCACCTTGATTTGGTTGCCAAGTTCCGGTCACGTGATCAACGATCAACAAATGGTCGATGAGACGTATGGGTGGGGAGAGGGGATGAGGTCCTATTTTCGCAATGCAGAACGCGTGTGCAATCAGTCGCTGTAAATATTGGAGCGCGAGGGGAACAGCAAGGATAAAGAATAGAACGAAAGATAGGAGACTGAGGATTTTGCTGCGTCATTGTTAGTCTGGCGACGTCTGGTGGGGAAAATGGGAAGCAGCCGTGTCTTCTGCACGCCAACAGGTCCTCATCGGTCAAGATGAACGAACGTTTAAGGAGAAAAGCAAATAAACAACTTTTTGCCGTTGATAAACACTGATCAGCTTATGGATGACATTCATGTAATTAATCCACGAATAACCCAAAAATGGCGTAAGAAAAGGCATCATGTTTTCAAAAGAGTGAACCTTAAAAACAGCGATATCATTAAATCAAGAAAATGGTGCTCAAGATTAACCTTATCGACTTGCCGTTTTGCACTCTTTTATCGAAATATGTCGGTGTTTTCCAGTTTCGCAGATTACAATTTCGCAGAAAAATGTCAATTTTTGCAGAATCTAATTTCGAAGACAGTGTTCTGCGATAATGAATTCTGCAAAATTGGATTTCTATACTCGCAGAAATTATGTCGATTTTGGCAGTATAAAATTTTACGAAAGCTTTTTTTTTGCGTGCCTGGATTCTGCCAAATTGGAATTGCTGGGTCAATAGTAAATGCTGAGGCTTCAGGGTTAGTTCATAACGAGTCCATATGTAAAAACCCGTAAAGAAAAAAAGGTGAAGGGAAAAAAAAAGATGCGAAAAGAGAAGCAGTGAAAAAAAATGCGACAAGGAAAAAATTATGTTATTCGTTTCCTGCTGACATAACCTGTATTTCATTATTATATTTTTACTAAATATTATTATAAATAAACTACAACAATTTCACTCCAGCACAAATACACCACTGCTAATAATTTTAAATCGCTTGCAATACATATCGAACAAAGAAATTACGTATGGAACAAAATACATACATATGGAACAAAAATAATTTCCATTTTTTAATTTCGGTTTTAGTCTTCTGTACAGCCGTACAGGCTGAGAAGACTATTGCAACAACTTTGTCTGTCAGTCCGTCCGTCCGTCGCTTTTTTTCAACTTCGCAACGGTAACAGATAGAGACGACCACTGTTTACAACGTTAGATTCAGTGTCAAAAGTTAGTTAAATAACAGTTACGTCTTCGACTAACGAAATTAAATAATAACATTTCATCGTCGAATTGAAATCCTAAGGATTTGTGTTAACGCAGCCCTAAAAACAAAAACATTTTAGCTTCGTTTAAAGAGTCTTTTCGCATTGTTGCATGAATGAATAGGCTTACGGTCGAACCAAATTCTCCATTAGGCCTATCTGTTACTTACAAAACTAAAACTGCCGTTAAAGAAATTTGGCCTAAAAAATGAAAATTAAGCCTAAAATCACGTTATCGTGGCACCGTCAAGATGCTACGAGTCGCTGCTGGCTTTATCAACAGCGTCTCTCCTGTCCCTTCCCTATTACCACTGATCTATATAGGCAACGTAGCGCATTACGCTGTAACACTGTAACGAGGCATACCGTGTTGCAAAAATGAATAGGCTTACTGTATACAATCCAAATCTCCGTCAGTTGCTACTTACGAAATGAAAGTTGTAAATTAGGCCTAAACGCTGACAATTACGACTAAAATGTAAAATAAGCTTAAAAGCTTCTACATTTTTTACGGGCAATTCTGATGGTTACTGCTTTTAGATTATATAATAGCAAGAATTAATAGGGTTTGCGAGGAGAATTTGTAACTCTAAAAAGTCCCTATTGAAACACGTTAGATCGGTCCCCATTAGTTCAGTCCGAGTTTTCAGAGGGCGCCACGTGTTCCATCTGATAATTTTTGCTCATTTTCAGCCCAAATCTAAAGTAAACTAAATTACAAGTAATGTAGGCTAAATAATAATTAAAAGCAAGCTAGTTTCGTTTAGTTTAGTTTAATTCTAGGCTAAAAACTGAATTGAAATACCCAGATAAACCACATGGCGCCCTCTATAAACTAAGACTGAACTAATACGGCTGTATCCAAGGCGTTTCAGTATGGGTCTCAGTCACAAATTCTCCTCCCCAACCCTATATATTCTTGATAATAGAGATAGCTGTTGCAATGCGTGATAGAGAAGTGTGTGTCACTATTGGCAGTGGCAGAACTGTACAGAAGACCGGATGCGACTAGGTAGTCACTGTAGCCGCTTGTTTTTTCATTCATATACTCTAATAATAAAAATCAAAAGGTGTGTAAGAATTTTTTTTTAAATGGTACTAACGGTGTCGGACGAATGCTGAAAAATTCTAGTAGATAAAACATTTTAATAAAACCATCAAAATTTCTGCCCTTTCACGGGAGGCTATCAAGGCATTAAAACATGAAAACAAAGGTTATGAACATCTTTGTTTATTTATTTTTTGTTTTAATGCCTTGAAGACGGCCCTCCTGCTAGGACACCAATATTAATGTTTTACTAATTTTTTGGGGGCACGAAATACCAGTCAGTTAGTATGTGAAGACCAATAAGTAACATCCTCGAGCGAAGCGACACGACCCCAACAGAGCGAGTAAAGCGAGCGATGTTGCTAGTATTTTTATTAAAATTGTGCCCAAATTCCAGCATAATTTCTGTGAAATGTAATTTTAATTTGGCAGAATCCAGGCTCGCAAAAAAACATTCCTCGAAATTTGATTCTGGAAAAATAGAATCCATTTCGCAGAATCCATTTTCACAGCACACAGTCCTCTAACTTTTATTCTGCAAAAATGAACATTTTTTCCTTCGAAAATGAATTTTGCGAACTTGGCTGAGAGGTAGGGCTTCGGTCGAATGTTCAATTCCCGCTCAGTCCATACACAATGGAAATAGGTTTGCATCTGTATTTATTTATCAATTATCAAACCCATTTAGCTTTCCGTTCAGTTTGTACAATTCTTGTGATTCCTAAGTTTCTTCATTTTACGTTATATTTTACTATCACCCGTTATCACAGTCCCATACGTACCAGCCAAATTACAGATAAATCTAGTAGTGAATGTTTATCAGTCAACTAACTGTCATATTTCGTGACTGCCAGATTTTCATAGTTTACCCTATACCACATGTTTGTGTTGCTTTCTTTTAGCTACGGTCGGTAGAAAGTAATTACTGCAGTTGGACATATCCAGCATCAAAACTGGAATACAACCAATTAAAAAAAAATACCTATTGAGCAGGTCAATATTTTGTCATAACGCATGGGAAGTTTTTCTCAGATGAATTGAACTACCCTTTATTCTACTTTAATGCACGGCGGTGACGTCACGCCAAAGCATCCCAATGCTAAAAGTGTAGCCGTTATATACGGTTAATCTGAAAACCCACACACGTGACCGTGGGTTAATTTTGATAACCCACACTTTTTCGATAACCCACACTTTTTTTTTGATAATCTAACACTTTTTCCGCGCTCCACACAACCACTGCCCTACCAGGACCCCACCCGTGCAGGAATGGTCCAATCCTCCAACCTTTCACTCCGACAGTACTAAAACTAGGCTACCGACACTTGTAAACACACCTAAATACACCTAAAAACATACGATACTCAAGCGAACAGCACATTTATAACCTGGCGACATTTCACGCATTAACATGAAAAAAAAAACCTTGCGTACGATGCTAGCCCCCTTCCCCACCCCCACCCACGAATGAATAGTCCAAGCCGAAACCCCCGACAACCTTTCGTTCCGACGGTACGAAAACCAGCCTGCTGACACCTTCTAAACACACTTAAAAACCTACGAAACTCAAGCGAATAGCGCATTATAAACGCTATATCTTATTGAAACTAATAAAGTAGAAAAAATACGGTTTTACCTTAAACACACATGACGGTGACTGGGACTGGATATAGGGATGTCCTCGCGTACATGAGACTTTCGCAGACAGGAAGTTTAAACCGGAAGTTTGAGTTCAGGAATTTACGTCATAATTCACAAATAAAATTTTCAAATAATTTTTTTTTTAATCTCAAATAACTAGACATGTTGGCTCGACGTCACACCTTAGCATTAAAACACATATCCGTGAACTAGACCGGGTTATCCCGAAATAATTGCTCGTCTGCTCGAAACGGAACAGTCCAAAGATCGAGGGGTTGCGAAATCGCACGAGCGCGCCATTCGTGGGTGGGGGTAGGGAGGGGGCTAGCATCGTGCGCAAGGTTTTTTTTTTTCGTGTTTTTGCGTGAAATGTCGCCAGGTTATAAATGTGCTGTTCGCTTGAATATCGTATGTTTTTAGGTGTATTTAGGTGTGTTTACAAGTGTCGGTAGCCTAGTTTTAGTACTGTCGGAGTGAAAGGTTGGAGGATTGGACGAGCAATTATTTCGGGATAATCCGGTCAACTTCACGGATATCTATTACATAATCTTTTCACACGTTAATGAATAATGGTACCCAAACCAATCGTCAATTTCTCACCATGGTTGAAAGTGAGGTATTGGATATGATTTTGAACGATTCTTAATCCAATCATTCGTCCAAAGTATGATCAACGCCAAGACTCGAACTTAACTTTTCATCCTTGTTTAATAAAACACAAGGTGACAGTCACGGTTCTGCTCGTGAAAAAATAATTACGAAATGCAATACCCTTAATATAATTAACGTTTAACAATTCACAGTGCAGAACATATAATATACACTACGCAGTGACATTAAAGCATGCGCACAGCCAGCCAGCCTGCCAGTTTCGTTTCTCAGCGGTTATACTTGAAACATGCGCACATGGACATAATAAAGTTTTAATTACGGTGTATTTATTTTTAGTCAATGATTGGTCAAGTCACTGCAATATGAGTGCTTCATTACACCAAATTTAAAATAAAATTGTTGCTCTGCCCTTAACAATACAAAGTTTCTTACAAAGTTTTTACTAACCCCTTCACCACCTTGGTGGTTTTCGGTTGAGCACGGCCCTCGGCGGTTTTCCATGCGAGGGCATTTGTTGGCTTCATGGCTTCGGCTGGGCAAGCGTCAAATTTGCCGCCCTTAACAATAACAATTAAAAGCAAACACCTAATAAAACTTTACGTCGTATACATGAATCAGTGGTTCATTGGTAGAATATTAGCGTGCCACTCAGACGGCTCAGGTTTAACTCCCAACCGGTACACCAAAAGTGAGTGTCAACCGGGAAAAGATAGCAAATATCCCGGTGATACGAGATGAGTCAGAGAGTCATGGAAGGATAATAGATAGACTAACGTCATTTCCACTTAGGATCCAATTTATTGGTTACCACTCGATAATATTTTTGACTACCTTCCCTTCACCGATTCTCAGGCAACAAATGCCAGTTCAGTCCTACTTTCGGATTGGTGAAGTTATTGGGGGAATATAGGGGCTAAAGTTGGTTCTAGAATGTTAGGTAGAGGTTTACACGGTGACCAGTAAAGGAGGGTGAATTAAAGGGGAATAATGAAATCGTTACTAATTTACTGGATGAGGACCTATGAGAAGAACACAATGGTGGTGAAGGCGCAAGACTCAGATCAGTTTGATTACCCTTATAAAAAAATGCATCGAATTACAAAGAATGCGTAAAGCTCACGTCACGCATTATGTTATAACAAACCTTGAATGCTTCAAAACAATTCAGCACGACATTTCGAAAAAAAATCTTTTTTTCGTCATCAGGTTTCCGAGATTAATTTTACATGGCAAAACCACCAAGTCGGCTGGTGTTTACAAGTTAAAAATGATAAAAATCATAATTTCCCATCTCAGATGAGGCAGAAAAATATGGCGAAGCACAACCCTCACCTGCTCCTTGGGAAACCACGTTGCAAGTGCGGCTGCATGTAAAACAAGTCTGACTGCTTGCATTGTCTGGGGAGGTTCGTTTCAAGGCTTGGGTTCCTTTGCGTATTAATTTTTACTTTTAAAATTTTCCAGTTTAAGATTTTCCCCATCATTACACTGGAAAATTATAAAAGAAAAAAATTAATACGAAAAAGAACCAAAGCTTTGAAATGGACCACCAACGACGAAGCAAGCAGCCAGATTTACGTACAGTCACTCTTGCAACTTGTTTTCCCAAGGAACATGTGGGGGCTTGTGCTTCGGCGTATTTTTCTGCCCTTCTGAGAAGGGAAATTATGATTTTTATCGTTTTAAACTTGTAATGTACCCATCTAACAATAGGCGACTTGGTGGCTTTGCCATGTAAAATTAATCTTGGAAACCTGATAAAGTAAAAAGAATTGTTCGAATCGTCGTGCTGAATTATTTTGTAGCACTCATGGCTTTTAATATCATAATCGAATACATAAACAGTCACTACAGATCGAGTGCTTGAAGACTAAGGTTGTTGGTCCAAAGCTTGAAGACAAATCATGGCCGGGGCCTTGTGGTGATGAGTGGAGTAACTCGCAACTTCAAGGAATGCGTTTTCCACCCGCTGTCACATGACTCAAGGTCTAGATCAGGGCTGCTACAGTTTAAGTGTAACATCCAAGGCCCAATCGTCATGCTGTGCCAAATCCCATTAATAGAAGTTGTTGGTAACAAACCGGCTTTTAAATGGCACAGTATTACGGAAGGTAGATTAATTTATTTTAGGGGTAGTGGGCAAGGTGAGTTGAGTTAGGAAAGCACAATTCATTGCTGAACTCGGTCAGTATCCCCCACAACATCGGACGACCGAATGAACGTAGTGTACTCCAAGGTAAGCTGCAGCATAATGTTCCGAACCAAACTTTATTATCCTTAGCAACATCTGTTATAATTACAGCACTGTTGGACGATCTTGGCAACCATCAGACACCAAGCAGTCGCATGGACTATGCCTATTCCATAATGACAGGCATGTTCAGTGTAACAGTTCTTGACCATGCTGCACTGCTTTACTCTTTGGTCGAAGGGTAGTCTATTTAAGACTGAGAAGGGGATACTAGTGAAAATAATGAAAACGTGTTAAGTTCCCCGTTGTCTCATGTGCCTTTTAAATTGTTACTGTACCAGTTGTGTCAATCAACGAAAGCCAAACTTGCTCACAGATGCAAACCTATTGCCGTTTCCACGGGATATAAACATCAGGCTTCTTGAATAGGGGACTGAACTGACGACCTTTGAAATCAAAAGCCGGCGTTCTACCTCTCAGTCATATTCTTTATGGCCGTTTGATTTTGGGCGGTTGCAGTCTCAGGCCTTTAATTTCAGTTCCCAGCTCAAGCGTCTGACATTTATGTAAAAAAGGGAAACGGACATGTGTCAGAATCGCTATTGAGCGAGCCCGTTCAGCTTCCCTCCGGGAAATGTCCCATTTTCCATGCTGTCAGTATGCCCCTGCATACGTAACTTTTCCATGGGTGAACAGACTCTTGCCGTAGTGACCATCGACCGCCGCTGATGCCACGTGGTGACTGAGTTTCTTCCTCCTCCTTTTTTTGTGTGTTTATTCCCGGGTGCTGCTAACACCCTGACCCCACCCCTATCCCGCCCCACCTCAACACCCCTCTCAGCCCAAGTCATCGCACGCATGCCCACCTTCTTCAACCGTGACCTTCAGATCGATAAAGCAGACGCCCCCTTCCTTTCCTTTCCCCCTATTTCATACTCCAACGCCCACCTTTCAGCCTTTGCACCTGACGTCATTGCGAAGTCACTGGTGAAGGCTGCGTGACGTCAGCAGCATGACGATTGGCCAGGATGAAGGAGAACAGGACAAGATCCGCATAGGAAAATCTCAAACACGTCATTGGATCTTACTTCACTATTCCTCGTAAGAAATGAAGATTACCTCACGACGGGTTTAAAGCTAGGAGCTTCAGAGATATTGTTTTTGTGTTATAGAGATGACCTGGCTCTTCGCAACGGTCGACCTACAATTTGGGGATGCAGACTGAGAAAGGGGTAACTAGGTTTAGGGGACTAGACCTAAATAAAGCATGAATATTACATAACCAAATTAACGAAATGTAGGTTCAATGACCTCTAGGCTTACAGGCTGTCAACTATAATGCTAGCCCATCTTGTGGGTGTACCGACGTTGCATACAGATGAACTAAAGCAAGGTTCCCCAAACTTTTCAAACTGAGGGATATATAGCACAATTTAGTAACTCTGGCTGGCCGCATTTTTTTGTAGTCTAGTCCCGGATGAATATGACTATCAGTCCCAGAACGAACAAGGTGCATATACGCAAATATCTCGCAGCTAGAAGTCAGCGACAAGTTTGGTTATATAACCTTCTGAGACCAGAAGGACTTTTTTTTTAAGTATACCATATGTCAGCCGTGGGATTCGAACAAGCATTCATTCACCTGGTTTGGAGATGAGGAGGCTGACCACTGGGCTGTGCTTGCTCGCTTTACTCTGCCCCCCCGGGATCCTTTCAAAGCTCGTGATGTGCATGGGAACCTACTTTTTGTCCATCTCGTAGATGTCCTCTGTAGGTGACTTCTACGGGTCCAGGAGGATAATTATGTGCAGCTGTTTCAGTCCGTGAAAATACGATAAATAATTCCTCCTGAAGAAATAATTTTCCCAGTCGCTTTCTGATTTAGTCTTTTTTGACCGTTTCGTTACAAGACGGTAGAGCCAAAATAGACACCTTGCTGAATTTTACACTATTTAAATAAGCACAAATTGCTGTACGTAATATAATAAACAGATTAGCCGGTAACAAGCCAACAGTAAAAACATGTACCATAAATCCTGTATATGTGGCCGGGTTCTCAATTGGTCTTTAACTGAGCTGGGTGTTTTCCCAATCATGAATTAATAGAGCCAGTCTCTTAGCCGGGTCAAAATCGCTTGTTTTTGAAAATAGACTTATTTATTAATGGTTACCACCATGTTTAGGTTTATTAAATAATAATAATAAAAGCATTCATTAGATATTATTTACCTTTTTTAATGTCCGACACATGTGTTACATGTACTGATACCGTAAATTTCCTTACTAAATTTTGTGGTAGCCGGTTTCTAAATCCCGGTCAAAATGGCTTGATTTTTAACTGGTAGCCCAGGCCACAATAGAGGTTTAACGGTGAACTAAATAACGTTAGTACCCAACCATCTTAATGCCCATTCACCCGACTTAGTACCCAAACATCCGACTTAGTTCCATTCGAGTGATGTACCCGACTAGTCCTTCTCCAAATCACTACCATAAAGGCGGATGTACATTAGGTAAGCTGACTGGGCCGAGCACTGGGGCGTGTCACTGGCACGAGTGTATTCAAATGCGAGTTCCTGTTTCTTCTCGGTCAAAGTAGTTACAGGCAAGTCCATACAAATTTCGATGAAGTAGCTTTCCCACTTTGCTACCAGATGGGGTGCTGCCATCTTGTGAACGTAACTCGCCCGCTAATTCGCATCAAAATATTAAACATGTGGATAGTTAACTTGATACAAGTATAGTGTGTCTAGAACGCACGGTCTAGTAGTACGAGCACACTTGACTCACTACTTATATGCAAGTTAACTATCCACATGTTTAATATTTTGATGCGAGTTGGCAGGCGAGTTACGTTCAGAAGATGGCAGCACCCCATCTGGTAGCAAAGTGGGAAACTTACATCATCGAAATATGTATGGACTTGTGTGTAACTACTTGGATCAAGAAGAAACTAGTGTAAACAGGAACTCGCATGCGAGTTCACTCGCACCAGTTACAGCCCCAGTGCTCGGCTCAGTCAACTAACCTAATGTACATCCGCCTTAAGAGTTATGGAGTGGCCCCTGGCCGTATTGGTAATGTCGGTATGATGGTGAGTTGGGGAAAGGCTGGTTCGTCGATTTAAACATGAGTCACATAACTCGAATGAAAGGTAAACGTAAGTGTAAAAACGTGGCTTAGCCTACTACATTAGTATTGCATGTTTTGGCTATTGGGTGATTTCTAACTTTCTTTCTTTCACATGCTGAGTGTGAGTGAAAATGTGTAGCAACTCGTGTGTGAGCTGCTAACGTCATTGTGGAAATGAGCTAGCAGCGCCTTCCAAAACTACCAAGACAAACTCGCCCTTCTGGAGACAGTTTGGTACACTGTGGTTTGGTACAGTTTGGTACACAGTTTGGTTACAAATAACATTAGCAAACTCAAGAGAGCGGTTCAAAAGTGTCTGTTGAGGTTAATCACCTTTGGACGTAATTAATGGGTTCTATACGGAGTCTGTAAATACAAGTGTTACTTCGTACACGCTCTAAACTCAGCCACTTAGTGGACAGAATGAGCATATGCACGTTGCAGGTCACGTAATTTCCGCTCTTTGGATTACATTTTCAAGTTTGCCATTATCTTCATTTATAAAATTTCTTAGACATTATAGATATAGGCAATTATGTTGCGTCTCTGAAAGGAGAAAGGGCTAAGTCTGAACCCACACTGAGTGCAGGTAGTCTGCTTTGAGGTGAAGCCTAGCCACGAGCGAGGGGAGTCGAATGTTATGCTTTATTGTATCTCGTGCCGGAAAATAAAACGGGCATGTAATGTCTTTTGAAGATCACAATCACTCAGCTGAGCGAGAGATGTTATAATGCACGAGTTTATTTTCTAGACTTTTTATTTCCGTCTTACACGGCAATTCCTGAGTTTTGAAGCAAGTGAACATTACAAGCGAAAGAAAGCGCACGATCCAACACTGATCTCTTCGAGAGCATCTGGATATTCTGCCACCACGTACGAATTTTGTTGTAGAAATTATACAAGAAGCGAACACGTTGCTTCAAAACGTGGATTTTGGCAGTATATATTGTTTTTTTTTTTTAGCATTTTAATTAAATTTCTGAATTCTTCACCCTGAAATAAATTTCACTGTGGTATATTATGGCAAATGTGCTTGTTTTTTTCATGTAGTGCTTAGGGCCACTCGCCTTGTAGATCGGGCTCCCTTACTGCCTCTACTACAAATCGGCTTAACCATTCAATGGAACATCCGATTGTCTAAGAAAATATTTCAGGAATTTAATCTTGGAACTCGTGCATTTATGCACCCAAAGCTCCTTGTCTCATGAAATTTCAACCAAATTGGAAAAAAATTGCGAACGTTATCGTGTCCTCAACGGACAAACACACTCACAGAAAAACAGACCAACAGACACACAAAATCCGAATTCAGTCGTGTATTCGGAACTCACTCGCTTCTCTCTCATGACCAAAAACAATCTGACATATCATTTAGAAAACAGCCGTTTTAACTAAGGTAACACAGCCAAACAGTCCCTCAGAATTAAATAAACATTTTCTAGTTACTTGAAAAAAAGTGCTTATCCTTTTATTTAAAACAATTTTTAATGTAAGACCTAGCACTTAATTCTTTCTCTCACTAGTTTTCTACCTATCTTAGTCTGTGTTTCAAACTATATTTATAGGTGTAAGTGTTCAATGTTAGTGAATATGTCTAGTTCGTATTGGACTTTTACTGTCGATTTCTTCTGTTCTTGTTTTACTCAGAAGGGAATATGTGTTAACTTCTTTGTGTTATCCTGTGTGCTATGAGCAATACGTTCGTACTAGGTCACGTGGTGTTTTTCGCATGTGCGACATGTTTATTTTTTAGTTTTAAAGTGCTGAATATAATTTAGTTTGAATTCTTCATCAGCTTACAGATCACCTTGGATTTCTTCATTCAAAACGCCGTCATAGTTTTAAGATTATCTAATCGACTACACACGATTATACATAGTCGTCATACGATTACGACTATCTAACCTCTCAACTGACGACTGTTGATTAGTAAACATTTGTTCAATGGTTCGTATCTTGGTTTAAGTCGTTTCTAAATTAGCTTAACTTAAAATTGACACTTCGGAACCCAAGTCACACTGATGTATAATAATTCTGTTGTGTAAGCCTAGTATGATATGATTTTTTTTTCATTCTTTCATGCACTGGGAAATGAAGACCTGGAGGAGTGATAGCCTGGGAACCTTTGGCTAACACATTTCCAACTAGCTAAATTTAAGTCATGCCCTATTATCTCCAACATTCCGTCAAGGCTCTCTCTTTGATCTGGTTAGGATTCTGCTTAGCTATTTCCTCACCATCATCTTTATCTCGCACATACCGTCTAGCGTTGTGAGATCGTTGTGTAATACGCCTAAATATGGAATAATGAAATCCGGTGAGAGTAAGAACCTATGTACTTGTCTGGAATTCCACTTTGCAAGTCGCATGAGTTCTTTTTTTTTTTTTTACCAAGATCGCGCTTCCCCACCCGTTCTACCACACGCGCTTTGATGAAAGAACATGCGATTGACAGCGATACATCGAGACTAGCCCCCCCCCCCCCCCACCCCCAGATTGGCTTAACACCTTGACAGAATTGGGTAACAAAAAGGAAGTCCGTGCTACGCACGGTTGTTCTTAGAAGCACCGTTTGCAACACTGATACGGTTTGGTTGCTCATGTGTATGGCCATGTTTAGGAAAATGCAAGCACTGGAACTGAGTGTGTAGAGCAGAGAAGCCAAAAGTGCCCAAAAGTGCACAAAGTGAACGTTGGGTAGTGTTGATTTTGTGCACTTTTGGATTTTCTGCTCTACACATGTCCATGTTTCAGTGAATTAAGTTTCCTCAATCCAATTTTTGCGCACACTGGCTAACAACGCTGATTTTCGCTTGCTTCGCTCAGTCAATTAACGCATCCTGTTGCTCAAAACACAGTATGCACCGTTTGACAAATGTGCACGCTCATCCATCACTGTATGAAACAATATTTCGCTGGCTAATAATGTTTTACTTCCTTGCTGAAGTCAGTGGTGTTGGATGCACCGTTTGCAACACTGGTACGGTTTGGTCACTCAGGAGAATGTCCGTGTTTCACCGAATTAAATTTCTGCTATCAAATTTTTGTGCACACTGCCAATAAATACTGATTTTCGTTTGATTTGCTCACTCAGTCAGCGACCTCAGGGCCGACGCAGCCCCGATTCCTTTTCTGGACTCCTTTTCTGGACTCCGGGCATTGACATTTGAACATTTCTATGGGAAGTTATAATAATAATAATAATAATTATAATAATAATTTTCGGGTCTTGTAGAACTAAGTTGAAACCCTTAGCGCGACCGGGAGGGGGGGGGGGGGGGCAGGAGAGAGAACAAATAAATCGCTGGCATAACACTGCCTAATTATTTTGTTTTTTTTTGTTATTGCGTGTTGTTTATTTACTGTTTAGGATTTCAATTAGCTTCTGTAACAAGGCGTAAGACTACGGGCCACGGCTCTTGTAAATAAATTCAAATTCTTACAGAGTTCTTATCTTATTATTGCCGATCATTTTGCAACGTAGCAATGATAAGCGTCGTCCACCGCAATTTTAAAGTGATTGTTAGATTCCAATTGTTGCCGGCCACTTTGCACTTTTGTTTAACGTGTTACACTTTGTATTGTACCAAGGTCCTGTAATAAACTCAAACTCAAGGCAGCAATGGTAAACCTCGTGCTCCGCAAGTTTAAAGTGATTGTTAAAGCGATTGTTAGATATAATTATAAAGAAGTAATGTAGTAGTATGGTCTTCATTTATACGATCTTATTAGAGTCCGGCCACTGAAAGAATGACTCGGCGTTCGTCGAATATCGCGCGTTTTTGCCAGTAGGATAAGTGCACCTTGCCAACAGCGAGTTCAATCGAGCCCAGACATGGCGTCGACTTCGACTACGTTAGCGAAGCGAGGTAAAACTTAACACAGTCAAGCTCGGGTGATGTTTAAAACGTCGTGTAGTATTTCGAGTATAGAGCTACCACACATTCCAGAAAGTTTGCAGTGGCTGCTACTGTCGTGACTTTTTCCTACACGTCTCATGCAAGGCGCGTAAGCCTATTGCTTTTCCGGGCAAGTGATGTACAGACGCCGGGAAAAAGAAAAGGCCGCGTCTATCACCCATTTTGCAGCTCAATTTTTTCAACACGTCAATAATAAGACGTATTATTGTAGACATGCGTTCAAATAAACAACTACCTATTGTTAAGAAAGTGTCGGCCGAGGCAAAGGTTTTCTACTTCCCCCTCCCCTGATGGTTGATGTGACCCCTAGTTGGTTCAGTTGCAGTTTGCTTTTGTGTTTGCTTTGCATTACTGTTTAGGTTAAGTTTAGCTGATGTAGCGGGACGCGTGGCTGCGGGCCAAGGTCCCAATAAACGCATTCATTCATTCCGAGGCAAAGGAATGCTCGGGGTTTGCTGGAGAACGGATAGCCGTCTTGTTAGAAGTCTTAGTAAATAAATAAATAAATAAATTTTGCTCTAATTTGTGTTATTTCCCGCTGCTGATTACAATGTACTGTATTACAAGCTATATTGACAAATTGGCATGAGGATTAGTAGGGGGGGGGGGGAAGGCGCAACCTAGTTTTCCATTTTTTTATGGTAGTAATCGGCGCTATACAGCATTTAAAGTAAGGGACGGTGATAAGGAAAACGATGCACTGATTCCTTGTTTCGTGCTACGATTCAAAATGTTTGGCAACAGAACAAATCATTGAAGAAGATTCGTGCAACACTACAGAGTTAAAGTCTGGATATAAGAAATATCACGAAATGATCGGGAGTGGACAAAACAGATGTTGATTTGCAGCTCCACTTTGTTCTATGTATGTGAACAAACGAGAGGTCAACGAGCGAGTTTGACAACCACTGTCAATGTATTTGTTTTTCCCGTTTATCCAGGATTTACACACATTTCAAGGTAACACGTGTAAATTTATTGTAAACTGTTTTCGCCTCGCCAGGCTTTTGTTATCGAAAGTAATAGAATACTGCCGAAATCATGAGACGGCTACGGTCGATTTAACAGTTGCCGTACGCAGTCCAGCAGTTTTTCGTGTTAGGTAGTATGCTTATTTTAGACACGTGGAGCTCGTCTTATTCTTCATTTGTCTTATTTTACTTTACCTTTATTAAATAAAAAAAAAATGAAAGGGATTTAATTTAATATTTCACTCGAGATTTCACAATTATTTTGTTTGTTTGGATTTTGGGCAGCTGAATTTGGATGGCTTGCCTGCGCTACTTGTTGTTGCCTGGCAACCATTAGGGGAGGATGAATGATGCTTTAAGCGCGAGTAACGTTTATATTTTCAGTAACGAACCTTGTTTTTTAATCGATTTTAAAAGTACTTCTCGTGGAACAAACATTTTCTCACTTCACTATGTTATGAGAGAAACCACAAATTATCTTTCTTTACTGCTAAAATTATTTTATGTGTTGACGTCTCAACAACAACGTCTCAAAACGATCATTCCAATTGAATTCATTGCTAATGCACAGACGACCTCGATCCGATCGTATACGTAGCGCTGCCAAACCATGGAAGCATCCTTGGTAACGGGTAATGAATGGCCAAGAGTGCACCTTGCATGCACCTAAAACAGGCGAGCGAGATCACGACTTAAACAATCGATGATAACATCAAGTCATTCTCTTAGTGACCCTATTCTATGTAGATGGCTTATAAGCAACGGCATGAGTACGCAGCATACATAAAGAGAATACATTTAAGAACTTAATATAAAAAGCTCCTGCAGTAAGAGAAGCTATCAGAAAAAGAAGAGAAATGAAGCTGGACATACGATGTATAAACAAGTAACCGTCGTAGCCTAGTTCTGCAGTTGCGTGTTTGTTTTTATTATATAATCATATTAGCCAAGCTAATCGCTCCGAATAAGACTTTTGACGTTAAATGAAAACTTGAAGATTGCTACCGCTAGGAGCAATCTTCTTGTTTTCATTTAACTTTCGAACTATTAGTATGTGCGATTAACTTGGCTAATAGGATCAACCTTGGCGGCCTTTCCCTGGTGGAATGATATCACTACCTTCCAAGGCCGACCGTTTTTGGAAACTTGGCGGGTTTTTCTACCAGTTTTCGTTTTGGGTGGATTGTATTATGTTACTGTCTATCTAGCTAATAAGATATTTCCCATGTTAAATCCCATAGACTTTTTGCTCATGACTAGATTGAGCAAAATTGAGACGTCCTACGTACTGAACACGGATGCATGGTGATCTGAGCATGATCCTTTCGTTGGTTTGGGGATTGTAGGGGTCAGGACAAATGCGTGGGAGGGTTTTGAAATTCGCCAACTGGGAATTTAAATTTCGTTTCTTTTCCAAGTTGCAAGCAAAGATTTCTCGCAACAATGGCTTGAACAATCAACACTGGTCTTTAGATGATTGTAAAAGTACGGACGAACTAAAAGCTGAACTGTAACGAAGGACAAAATAAGCAAACATTTACGTTGCCGTGGATTTCGTAATAATAAAGGGATCCACGTTAGATGATGGTTACGCAACAATACGAGCATCCATGAGAAAGCGTGACTTTTGCTGATAACCAAAAAATAAAATGCTTCGCGTTCTGCTGCTTTAATAAAGGGGGTTTCTGCATGACTAAAGGTCAACGAAGAAGCAAACGAAAAAAAAAATTCTCCATTTTGATGATGTAACGGCACATACTATTTGTAGACTTGAAATGCCTCCAAAAAGAAAGTTAGAGCGGAATATAAGATGGTGTGCTGCCTTTTCGTACGTTCACAGTCCTGAGTTACACGTGTCTATCAACTGCAAGCAACTAAAAGCATAGCTTGTCATGTCGAGAATAAATCCTGCTGCCGAAATCTTGAAAAAGTAAGGGGAAGCTACAAGGATAAACAAAACAACTATAGGGCATGCGCTGATTGAGTGAGCGAAGCGAACGAATTCAGCGATTGTTAGCCAGTGTCTGCAAAAATTGGATTGAAGAAACGTATGCATGTGAAGAATGCTCGTACAATAAACTAAGCCATGTAAATTTGGCTAATCGAACGGCTAACTGGCAATGGTAAATTCGAAAATTATCAAAGTGAAAATTTATAGAAATCAAATTCCTCCAGAAAGAAGGTACAGATTTAGATAGACGCTGTAACATTTGTACGTTCCACAGTGCTATGAAAGTTGTGATGTCCACCCAAAACCCAAAACTGGTGAAAAAAGCCGCCAAGTTTCCAAAAAGGATCGGCCTTTGAAGGTAGTCATATCATTCCACCAGGGAAAGGCCGCCGAGGTGTATGATTTTCGCTGTTGGCTAATTTCCAATTTTCCTTAATATTATTTCCAGCGATTTATGTCTATTTGTTTTTCCTTAAGGTTAATCATATTAGCCAAGTTAATCGTACCGAATAATACTTTGAACGTTAAATGAAAACTTGAAGATTGCTTCCGCTAGTAGCAATCTTCTAGTTTTCATTGAACTTTCGAACTATTAGTATGTGCGATTAACTTGGCTAATATGATCAACCTTGGCGGCCTTTCCCTGGTGGAATGATATCGCTACCTTCAAAGGCCGATCCTTTTTGGAAACTTGGCGGCTTTATTCACCAGTTTTTGGTTTTGGGTGGATTATATAATCTTTGGAGGTTTGACGCGCTACCTACAACAACCATTGCGCCAGATGGAAAAGGGTATAATTTTAGCAGGTAATTCCAAACGAAATTGCGTGGGTGCTTTTAAATGCCACAATCGACATGAGCACGAGGCATGACAGGGTTGCTGTAACTATTAGCAATCAATGAAATTGTTTTCACAATAGGCCATTAAAAAACGTTGCTGTGTAAGATGCACAAAATGTACGTTTCTCGTGGTATCCTAACGTTCAGGAGGGGTAAAGGAGGTTGGGGGGGGGGGGGAGAGGTATTGAGGAGCAATGACGCGGTAGTGCGGAATCAGTCACAGGAGGTTATGAGTAGAAGTGTTTATCACTGAACGATAAAATTAGTTGAGGGTTAGCCAGCGATCAATCAGGGAGACGACGCCACGTTTCAAATGACTTATTCCTGGAAGTGATTTAGTATGAATTGAGGGCTTATATTGTGTTGAGATAAGCCAAGCGTTACGCCACTTCTTAGTTGGGTTTAAACTTTGGTCGGTTAATTAAAGTTTTCATGGTAGCTATATACACTATAACTTAATTCTAGCGTTGTGTTGACGTTAAACTACAGCTTAAGTCGTGGCGTTATTTTAATTTTTATTTTATTTATATCTGCATTCAAAGAATTCAACCAAAGTTAACCATAAAACCAAGCTCTTAGTAACATTTAACAATGGCATACGAACGGAATAGTTTTAAGAGTAAAACTGATACAGTATAGTAACGGAACTATAGGTTTATTAAAAAAGGCAACACTTTTGCAATCGAGCAAACCTTTTTCAAATTGATTACTGAAGAGGCACAAATTGATAAACGACACTGAAATGTTTTGAAACGCCTCATTATTTCAATATGACGTTTCAAAACACTTCAGTATCGTTTATCAAATAAACAAATACATACAGTATAATAACAAACACCTACAAACTGTCAACACGAGAATTTCCAAAAATGCCACTTGTTGCTTAATGCGTCAAACTAATAAAATGAAATGAAAACATAGAAACTTAAAAAAATGAAAGTTTTGTAATCTAAGTTACACTATAGTTGTGTGTGAACTTGGTACAAGCGGATAACCGATTTTACGCCACTGCTAAATTGGCTAGATGTTACACGAAGGGTTGCCTGTATTTCTGTCGAAGTTCATCTTACTGATACGTCAAAGCATTTAACATGTGTTTCAGGGATGTACTACCTCAACCGTTTAACGTGGAGTAACGTTCGAGTAGAGTTTGAGAGTAGAGCCAGCTTTCTATAAAGGTAGCAACATCTCGAATACTGCCACGTAGGACAATAAATGGGTGTGGGGCGTATTCAGTTAAGACATTCGTTCGATCTTCCTTTTGGGCAGCCTTTACTCGAGCACGACAGTCAACCTCTTCAATATTTAAACAACGGGTTTGATTACAAACCGCATCTTAACGCGTTTAATAACGTGCATCATGCCACCATCTCGCCCCTTTCTACAAGCGCTCTCTCCCACTTTAATAAAGACTTTAAGTTCCCGTGCATAATATTAATACTAAAAATTCCGCGCTGCTCTCTCGTCAGTTCAGGGCTACTCAAACTTGGAACGTAAGGCAGGCTAGCATTACCGTCGAGCCGGAACGAAACGACGGTGATGATAAGCCCGCAAAGTTGATTGCTCTCACGCCGGAGACGAAGCTGCGTTCTCGGCGAAGCTCAAGAGCTTTTCCGCTAAGAGCCCGTTGCTGTCACCTTCGTAGCATTCCTCTCGGTACTATAGCTAAACAAGAGAGCTCGTATTTCTGCCCTCCTACGAACTCCCTCCATAGATGACTATGGAAAACTCGTAACTCGTGCAGTCCTACTTTCTGTCCATCCCATACGCGAGTGAATTCGTAGCGCAGCGTACGATCTGGTAGCATATGAACGAAACGGGCTTCAGATTACTCACCTCGTAGCGAAGGGAGGAAGGAGGTAGAACGCATCCAGGGGCACACCCACTGCAGACGAGCCAAACGAACTGGCTGTCACAGGACTGTTCGATGCGCCCTCCCGTCAGTGTCGCACTCTGGCGGAAGAAAAGAGCAACAGAAAGAGAGAGGGGGGGGGGATATTGGGTTGTGCGGGTGGTCATATTCCAGTAAAAGGGGAGGTGATGCAAGGGGCCACTCTTCTTTTTTCCCGGAATCAACTTGATTGTCGAATAGAATGCAAGAATGAACTGCAGTGTATTGCTCCTTGGTCAAAGGGCAGCCTGTTTACAGGGAGGGAGAAATAGGCTGCTGTTATCAAGTTACCAGTTATCTCGCGTACACAGAAGTATGTGAAAGACTAAATTATTTTTCATTTTGAATTTTACAACCTCCCTTGCCACTTACCAACCATTCCCCCCCCCCCCTTACCATTTACCTCCTTTACCCCCATTACCATTTGTGTAGCGGCCGAAGCTACGATTCTCAAGGTGCTTGTAGCCTCGTCGACATCAATGTGGTTTTGATCTTTAAATTACTAGTTTCGGTGGCGGTTTTTACTTTTCAGGAAACAGCACACATGTACTACTGGCCCAGTGTGGGTAACAGAGAGTCATTGGTCCTAACTGTAGGCTAACTAGTCAACTTTAAAGGGGGATATTCGCTGCCACCAGGTGGGTGGTTAATTGCAGTCCTGACTTTAAATAATAAGTGGTTTGCTTAATTAATTAAATCATGCAACTAATCGTATTAGTAAACAACTGATGTTTTACAAACTCTTGGTTTATTAAATGACAGGCAAATATAAAAAAAAGTATTTACATTTCAGACTAGTATCACAAGAAAATGGCTTTTAAATAAAAGCAACACGAATTTTACATTTAAAATTCAACGGGAATTCACAATTAAATTCAGTTTCAACCTTTACATGTTATGTGCAAAGAACAACAATTTCGACAAGAAAATGTTCTGCCAGGAACTCGCAAGAATATGTTATTAAGTGTAAACGGCGGGAATTACACGAAATACTACCAGACTATGTTTTCTAAGTGCGACCTAGAATCAAATCTGCCATTTACATTTTGTCACTTTTAAGTTACAAAAACTGCCAATCAACGAAAACGCTTACATGAGTTTGGGCAACTAGCCATCGAAGTCTCTGCTTCTACAAACCTACTGTAATTGGTTTAAGTGATCTATTTAGTGTTTGAGTAAATTCATACTAGAAACACGGGAAAAAAAGCTGATTTTTAGAAAGGGACCGGGAACCCTGACGTTATGGGGGTGGGGGACCATGAATGCCGATCATGGCGTCATCTCCATAAATTTCTCAAAGCTAGTTTTTGTTTAAAACTAAAATTTCGAATGGGGTTTCCAAAATTAAATTTTCTAAACTAACACTAGTCTATACGAACCAACTACCTTTGCCCGGCATGGCAACATTCAGACGGGACATCTCCTATACCGACTGGCGTAGTCACCTCTGGCTTTGAGATCTACTGAGCGTGTGCTAAGGAGTGAGGGGAGCGGGGGCTTTTTATGCTAGAGACCTGAAGTTCGAGCGGACGACCAGGAGAGCTACGGGGGTCTGGTTGGTGGAGGGCATGGAGAACAATGGAAATGTCGGCAGAGCAAAGGCTTTCTGCTTGGCGCCGTTTGAAGGAACAACAATGGTACTGAGTGATACAGAGAGGCCAATTGAGTTATACCTCAACACGTAAACCCCAGCCTAATCGAAAATATCAGTATTTCTTGTCAATTCTGTAGATTATTTCCGTTTATACACTTTAGAAATTAAGTTACATGCTTGATTTTGGTTTATATGCTTGAATTTACGCAGATGATTTAAAGTGGGCCAGTGTCGTACAGCAGGTTTGTAAGTTCCAACGAAACACAGTTTTCGTTCTTCGAACCAGCTCACTCGACTTCCAACCAATCAGAAGGCGATATCGCTTTAACCAATCAGAAAGCGGAACACATTCGCATTTTAGGGGGAAGGCTGACGTAGCAGATGCAAACCAGCTGAGATAGCTGCGGTCCTCGCTCCACTAATAGTGAGCGAGGAACGCAGCTTCAATCCCAGTTTGCCTTGAGCAGACGACGCTCGCATTCTGCTCTCACCGGCTCTCACCGTTTGGAAAGTGAACGGGAGTTTTTTTTTCCCAGTTTCAATTCGCAGATTCAATCCCTGTTTGTTTTGAGCAGACGACGCTCTCTATCTGCTTTCACCGTTTGGAAAGTGATCGTCGGTTTTTTTTCTGAACACTGCTTAGACACGCGTGTAAACAATCTCCCCACCCCAACCCACACTAGACGAAAGCTTGATGGACAGGGTACGGCTTAGCGGTTGTGGCATTGCTAGGCCGGCAGGCCATCCTACTCATATTTTGTGACGAGCCTCTGTGGTTTGGAAAGCGAGCGGAGGTTTTTTTTCTGAACACTGGATAGGCACGCATGTAAACAATGTTTCCCCCCCCCCCCC
>JAHWFP010222489.1:158047-173280 GCA_023313725.1 Lithobius niger | reverse complement strand
CCCCCCCCCCCCCCCCAACCTTCCTGTATGCGTCTACGTCCATACACCTTACATTTACGCGGCACTCGTGAATTACCTCTCCTTTTTTTCAGAATCCACTGTTTTGGGTTTGAAAAGCTGACGCAGTATCCACCTGTGGAATTTAGTTTGCTTGTCAAGATTCTTCCGAAGCCACATTCTAAAATTACTTTGCTGCTTTTTTTTCTAGGCATTCACTGACTACGATAAAGACATTTCAATGTACCTACTACGTCTCCAATAATAATTGTCCCCCAACCATCGCTTCTTCCTTTCCACCACACCTTACCCAAACGTGAAGGAACACCGGTTCTTCCCGCTGCGTCGTCTATCTTCAAACGTTTTTATTTTTATATTTAACTACGATGAAACTTTGCTACGATGTACTACTTCTGCTTCACTTACATAATCAATTTTTCGTCCCCTCCCCCACCTCCCACCGAACGAAGCATACGTAGATTCTTCCTCAGTGTTCCCACTCACCCGCCACCGTATCTATACGTCGCACTTTTGCTCCTTCCCCCCCACCCCCCGCCGCCCCACCAACTACGGATTGGCTGTAGGTCTGGGGAAGAGGGGGTAGCAGTACGCAGCCACTGGCCACTGGAATGTTTAGGTACTTCAACGCTGTGGGGTGCCGGGGAGGGTGGTGGTGGGTGGGGGGGGGGGGGATAGCGCGTCGACAGCAGGTCGTCAGCGCCAACCTCAGTCACTGTGCAGTGGTCCGGGAGCACAGTCACAGTCGCATGAGAGTGGTGTTTCAGAGCTGCTAGGTTGGTGATGTAACTTACTGCCAGACATACGTGTATATGTCATATAAGCTAGTATAACACATTTTTTATTTAATTTCGCCTACGGTATTTTGTCGAATGAGCACCCGGGGGCTTTATTTTCGTGTGCAAAGCACGGCGTTCATAATTTTTGAGAACCGATCAGCTAAACTGAAACAAGTGTGTAATCGATGAGCACAAAACAAAGCTAGTTCCACGAAGAAAAACGTAGTGTTAGCGTAGGGAGCAACAGTGAAAGCCAATCTGCGCAAAGCCGTGGGAGTGGGAGGGGGGGGGGGAGGGCTGGGATTGGTAATTTGTTTGTTCATACTGGTAACTTTATGCCCCGATCAAAGGTTCCCTCCCCGTCATAACAACGAAAGAATGAAGTCTAACTTTAAGGTTTGCACTTCAGATTAAAACGAGAACGATTTTAAAAAAAATTATGAAAAGAAAATTATACTTGGATAAGCTCTTTTACACCTCTTCAGTTCCTCTTTCCCCCCCCCCCCCCCCCCCGGCTGGGTAACTACGGCCCTGATTGAGTGGCCTTATAATTATACGGCATTTTTTTTAAACTACAAGGAAGCACACACTGGATATCACGTGATACGGTGCCTGGAGGCTACGACGGGAGTTTGTTTAAAACTTTGCTCTTTTGACGGAACGTGCAGACGTGTTAACGATACGTTTATTTAATTTAAATAAACTTTAGCGTGTATATATTTTAACAGACGTGTGGTTTGTAATTAGCACGATGGTTAACAATTTCCGAGCTCGGAGAATGAGTGGATGACAAAATAAACAAAGATTAATTTCTTCTTGAGCTACAAAATTGGCGTAGCCGAATGAGAAGGTAGTTTGCTGACGTAATTGTTAAATTAAACTTTCACGTACTTTGACTTATAGTTTAAACCAAAAGAATTAGGCTATAGCTTCGTTCTGTATCACGTAGCCATTCTTTTAAATCCGATCTCGCTTTCCACAAGCAATCATTGGAGGGACGGGTCTTTGGATTTGGTAGTATGGGAATGACAGGTTGAAATTGACGTGAAGTACATGTAAATGATCAAGTCGGATTGGCTTTGCGGATGGAAGTTTTATGGTTCAGTTTACATGATGGAATACAGAATGCTCGCCCTAGCTGACAAAGTCCCTCCTTCCTAATCTTAATGAGATGGGTGTGAAATTAATGAAAGTTAGGGGCACATGACGTAACTTAAGCTGGGAGGACTGGGGAGAAGAGAAAGTTGGGGGAAATAATTCTAATTAATATTTACCGAAATGTAGCAGGATGGATAGATCATCGGTTGCATCACTGGTTGAATTGGAGGATTGGAATGGGAATATTTACATTGGGCCTCGAGCAGTACAATTCGTTGCCAAGGCAATGCATGGCTCTTACATTGTTAACATTGGAATTTCTTTACAGTGACAGTTAATTGTTGTTTGATAATTACAACGTTTTCTTGGAGGAAGAGCAGATTGTTGGACACAATCTTGGGCGCAAGACTGATTGAGGTAGTGATGTTGGCCAATAATATCTGGACACCAAAATGGTCGCTACATCATCATGACGGGCAACCATCCACCATGTAATGGATTCACTTGTAACACCCGTTAATGGCTAAGCCTAACCACTGAAACGCCGTGTTTTTTTCGAGTGGATTTTAAGTATCTGCCGCAGTAAACTATACATTTCGAGATTTTCCAGCGGTTCTAGAATGATTTACCTCACTCGTCAGCGTTGTGATTTGTTTCATATATCTACCCGAATTGTCAATACGCGCAAGTTACAACGAACGTTAGTCGGCGAAGCGATAGACAATGCCGCCATTGTTGTTTTCCGTCGAATTGGCCAAAACGTGAGCTCAAACCACGGCCCAACGTAGCTTTACTAGACTGTTTGGGATTGGCTAGATTTTACAAAATCCGAATCTTATTCAAAACAGGATAAACTATACTACACCATTTTGGGAGTAAAAATAATAATTACATTAAACTTCACAAAACGTAACTTTAAATATTGTCGCTCAATACCAGTTTCGCCATCTGGCGACAAACGCAGCTATTAGTCGTAGGGCCAAAATCTGCCGCACGATGGCAGGGCAAACGGTAAATGCCGGTTGCGGAATCATCCAAGTAAGGTACTCCTCGCATACTGCGTATGCTTTATTAATTTACTCCTGGTTATACTCATTGTTTGGAACGTGTAAAAGGCCTTTAATTATTATGGATTGTTCTCTTATTGAACCACGATGTTATGCATCGCGACTATTGAAGGAAAGATCTCAATAAATTCGGTTATTAACATGTGGAACTTTGGGAATTGGGTAGCCAAGTCGGTTTGCTAGGAACAGCTAAGTTATAACAAAAAAAACGTGTCCGGGAAAATTCATAAGTTAAGATGTTACCTAAGCTCCGGTAGTGCATGGTGATGTCAAAAGGTTACGTTAAATATTTTATAAAAGCAAAGTTTAAAAGTACCAGCAAGATGCTAAAACGCATTTAAATAGTTTCAATTATTATTTGCAGCCGCAGATAATTGTTTTTGGCATTTGGAAATTTCTCAAAAGTATTTAAGATCGTCACCGTAAATAAACTTAAGAAATATCAAACAAAGTATGTCTGTACATCAAATGAGGTTAAGTACCTTCGTAGAGGAAGCCCCTCCTATCAAACACTAATCTAATGTATTAGGCTTTATGCCGACAAGAAATAAACTAAAAATAAGTACATTTTTACAGGTTTGAAAAAATGGCGTCTCGTGCGTTACGGGAGTTACGGCTTCGGTTTTGGAGGTTTTTCAAAATGGTGTAGTTCTGGTGTAGATAGAATTTTCGGGATCTGTTTCCGGGGGAATACAGATGAAGTTCGTGGCTTTTAAGAGCTTCCAAGTTGAAACGATTTGGTCCATTTTTCACGGAGTTATGGTGATCCAAAGACCAAGGTCCTTTTAGCGCTAGAGCGCAAATAAAAAAAAAATTGTTCGTTGCCGTAGACGAAATTTTACCCTCAGGTTTTTGATGGTTTGAGTTGAGGTCTCCTCTCAAATCTAGTGAAGAACAGGCCTTCTTTACATTTGCAAGCATCCGTCATTTTAATTCAGTTGTACGGAGAAGTTAGGACAGCAAACATTCCTCGTGCCATGATAAGCTGCAAAACTTCACAAATCCAATGCAGCGAAATGGAGTTCAGCAGAAAGCTGTTGAGATAGCACCCGAAGCAGCACCCGAGAATTCCATTGAAAACCAGTGTGCGGCCATTTAGAAGACAGTGTCATCACGTGGCCGGGAATCTTACCAAGGTCTTCTGATAACACGTCGACTGTCGACTACCGCGACACTCTCTAGATAGCAACAAACTGGTCATGTAAGGTTTTACGTCAGTCACAAGTATTAACTCCAGAGGGAGCTACAGTGTGTGTCACCACGCCTGGATGTTACCTGGGTGCGTAGATAAGTGAAGAGAAATGAAAATGAAACATAAATAAAGAGACACCCGTCGTAGCATCCGGGGACTGTAGTGAGAGCAGCTGACATGTTATCAGAAGTTCTAGGTTCAATTTCCAGCCACACCATGGTTTCACTGCAAGCCTTCGAACGTTGTTTGTTCATTAAGTTTCTTTATTCAGTTTCTCTTCAATAAGTTGTTGTCTTGCTTGTCGACTTTAACGGCAAAGGACAATACCAAGTAGCAGGCTTAGTAGAGTTCGTAATAATACTTAGTCCGAATGACAGACACTACTGAAACTTCAAAAAAACTTTTAAATCTTCTGCAACAACATGGAGTCAACAACAACCTACAGTCTGATGTTTGATCGTAATAAAGAAAGGCAAGTTGCAGATTCTAAACAGTAACTAAATTCTGATTCAATTGCCTAAGCGGGGAATTGAATCCTTGACCTTTGAGACCAAAGTTCAAAATTTACAACTCAACCATAAGTGATACTCGGTGGTATTTATCAGTATCATACTCGACTAGTATACATATAGTATATTTGATTGAAGTCAACACTACAGCAAAACTAAAACAATTAATATCTCCGTTCCGATTCAATATTTTTCGACCAAACTTGGCCACATAGTCGACAAGTATGGAAAATATATTTATACTAAAAATTATATAATTCTGTGCAAGAGTCAAAGTAGGGATCCGCACGTTAATTTGACAACTGTTCAATTTTTGTTTTTTGTTGTTCCTCTTCTTTTTCTGCCATCGTTTCAGAAAAAAAAAACTAATGCACCTACCTAATGTTTGAAGCATGATCGAAGCCAGAAATTTCGTTCTGCTTCATCCTAAGAGACCACTTTTTCAATTGGTGGAGCCATTCCGGAGCCCTGAACGATCAATTTTATTGTTTTACATTGTTTTAAGTGTAGGTTATCAGCCACTTTCCGAGGAATGAGATTTAACAATATTTTGTACAATAGTAATAGTAATAGTAAAATATTTGACAAAAAATAAATTGGTTAGGAGAAGAAAGGGGTCAAGACCCACTAATACCCATCCTTGAATTTAAGAAATAAACAAAAACACAGCCCGGAAAAGAGAGCAGGTTAGAAGGGGAATGTCATATAGAAAGTTTGACATGTTCAGACCTTTTTAGAAATTTGGTAAGTGCAACCGATGCAAGGTTTTGACGAAAGGTGGCCACGTTCTTGCCAGTAACTAGTATGTCAGGTAGAGAGTTCCATATCCAAATGACTCTAACAGAAAAAAAAAAAACTACGTCTGGACTCGGTAAGAAAGGTCGGACAAGCAAGCTTAACTAAGTGGCCTCGAGTGGACAGAGCCGGACTGGCATCGAAGAATGGCAGATCAATGCCCACATGGCCATTTAGGATCCTGAATGTTAAGATAAGATCGAACTTCGACCTGCGAAGTTCCAGAGAGTCGAGGCCAAGAAGGGATAATCTTTTGGCGTATGAGATTTTCTCAAAGCTTCTGAGGCTCTTGGTAAAGCGGCATTGAACGCACTCAACCATATCAATGTCCTTTAGTAGGGAAAGAGACCAGACCGGAGTCGCATATTCAAGACGAGGGATCCATTGTTGGACAATCTCTTTCATTGTTGGACAATTGTTGCAGCAGTGGATTTATATCATGAAGACACACAGCTGCAACAATGAAACCGTTGTCTTACCATTAGTAAGAACCACGGCTAGGCGTGAGTTTCTTACTTATGTAAGTAAGAAATCGAAGGTCTTTGGTTCTTACTTAAAGAGTAAAAATACAATTGCTGTCTATATTTACGTACCCCAAATCGTTTCTAAAGAATTATTAAACCATTTCACACTCTAAATTAACAACCATTAATTTTTTTTTAAAGAAAAAAGAATTCTAGGCGTAGCAAACGAAGGCGTGGGGCTCTTACTTGTATCAGTTAGACGATGGCGTTCGGCAACGATGAGGTTGAGACTTTCACCCGAGTGGTGAAGCCACGAAGGCAATAAAGCAAAAGTCTTACCGCATTGTTGCCGAACGCCATCGTCTAATATATTTGTACAATGACGAGTTGAATCTTTAATGCATGAGCCATTGCTGCAATAAAGCAACAGTGTTAGTGCATTGTTGCCGACCCATCATCGGACATATTTGTACAACAACGAATTGCATTGTTAGCAACCGAGCCATTATTGTGATAGCATAACGAACCATTGTTGGCGTGAATGTTTTTTGCTCCAACTCGGTTTATAAAACTCAATAACCGCAATAAATGCCTTATTTGTTTATTTTAATCAATTTTATCTCTTTCCTTTGGGCCTTTCCTCAGCTGCAATAAATGTATTATTTTGGAAACACTGACACGTATATATTGATACACAAACATTGATAGAGGTGGTAGGCTAGATTTACTTAAGTTAGTGAGAACCAAAGACCTTTGTTTTTTTACTTATATAAGTAAGAACCCTACGCCTTCGTTTGCTATGACTAAAATTCTTTTTTCTTATTTTAAAAATTATAGTTGTTAATTTAAAGTGTGAAATAGTTTAATATTACTTTAGAAACGATTTGGGGAACGTAAATAGGGACAGCAATTGTGTTTTTACTACTTAAATACTAACCAAAGACCTTCGTTTTCTTACTTAGGTAAGTAGAAACCCACGTCTTCGTTTTCTTACTTATGTAAGGAAGAAACCCATGCCTAGCCCTGGTTCTTACTAGTGGTAAAACAACGATTTCATTGTTGCAGCTGTGTGTCTTCATGATATAAATCCACTGTTGCAACAATGGTCCAACATGACACACTGTAACCTGGCCACGGGCAATTGGTCAGCGGTGGACTTAGCCTTCTGCTCGCTGGCCATCCCAGTTCACTTCACTTGGGCTGTCACTGCCGATCTGCATGGAAGCGATCACCTCCCCGTTGTGTTGTCCACAACAGAAGGGGGTTCTGTGGCTTCAAAGCCAGCCCGGTGGGCACTTAAACGTGCTGAATGGTCAGCCTTTGCTGAGGCTGCTGTATTTCAGCGTGTGGTTGAGGACTTTTCTGATGTGGATGAACTTTCCGCTCATTTCGCTGACGTGGTCCTTGCTGCTGCTCATGCTACTATCCCACGTACGTCCACACAGCCGCGGCCGGTTCCTGTTCCGTGGTGGATGCCTGCTTGCGGGCGGGCTATTCAGGCCCGCTGGCGAGCGTTGCGTGAATTTACGGTCAGACCAACTCCTGACAAATTTGTAGCCTTTAAGCGCTGTCGTGTCCGTGCCAGGTATGTCATCCGTGAGGCTAGACGTGCTTCGTGGGCAGCTTATGTTTCGTCGATCACGCGCTCCATGCCTTCTCAGTAGGTGTGGCGGAAAGTGCGCCAGATCTCGGGGAGGAACGTGCCTTCCCCAGTTTCACAGCTGAGGGTGGCGAATACCGTGATCTCGTTTGTGCCGGATAACGCCGACTGTCTTGCGTCTGCGTTTGCGCGGGTCTCGAGTGATAACCATTATGATCCTGGTTTCCTCAGAATAAAGCGTAGAGAAGAGGCTCACTCTCTAGACTTTCGCTCCGACGGGCTAGAGGAGTACAATTTACCGTTCACCAGGCAGGAATTTGTTTCAGCTTTGTCTAATTCGCATGACTCCGCCCAAGGGCCTGATGGTGTTCACTATCAACTGTTGAAGCATCTGCCTCTTGCCTCCCAGCAGTTCTTGCTGGAGATGTTCAACCGTGTGTGGGCAGAAGGCTCTGTTCTGGCAGCGTGGAGGACAGCAGTGGTCATCCCGATTGTGAAACCGGGCAAAGACCCTACTGCTCCTTCCAGTTATCGCCTAATCGCTCTGACTAGCTGTGTTTGTAAAGTTATGGAATGGATGGTCAGTGAGAGGTTGGTCTGGGTACTGGAATCACGGGGATTCTTATCTGCGTCCCAGTGTAGCTTTTGACGGTTTCGGTCAACCATCGATTATTTGGTTGCCCTTGAATCGGATGTGAGGGAGGGTTTTCGCCTGCATCAACATCTGGTTCAGGTTTTCTTTGACTTGGAAAAGGGTTATGATACGACCTGGCGTTATGGGATTCTCCATAATCTGTATGACTGTGGCTTGAGGGGACAGATGCCACTGTTCCTTTCCACTTAACTCTCTGGCCGTTCTTTTCGCGTTCGTGTTGGTGTGACTCTTTCCCGCCCGTTTGTCTTGGAGAATAGTGTGCCTCAAGGAGGTGTTCTTAGTGTCATCCTGTTTGCTATAGGGATCAACCCCATTGCTCAGCAAGCTGCCGTTCCACAGTCATTGTTTGTCGATGACTTCGGCCTGTGCTTTAAGGCAGCTCGCATGCAGACCAGCGAGCGGCAGCTACAGCTGGCAATTAACAAGGTCTAGAGCTGGCGGTCAGTAATGGTTTCCGGTTTTCTCCGGACTAGACTGTGTGCGTTCACTTCTGCCGCCAACGAACACTGCACCCACCCAGATCCTTGCCTGTACTTGGGGCAGGCACAGATTCCTGTTGTCCCACAGGCACGTTTCCTGGGTCTGGTGTTCGATTCCAGGTTATCTTGGCTTCCACACTTGCGCCAACTTAAAGACAAGTCTTTGCGGGCACTTAACATCTCGCGAGTTCTGTCGGGCACTTCATGGGGTGCTGATCGCACTGCCATGTAGCGCCTCAACCGAGCCCTTGTCCACAGCAAACTTGATTATGCGTGCATGGTGTATGGTTCGGCTAGTGATTCGACTCTCCAGATGTTGGACACTGTGCATCACAGTGGCCTGTGTGTGGCGACTGGGGCATTTCGAACTTCTCCAGTGGTCAGCCTCTATGCTGAGGCCTCAGAGCCACATTTGGCCATTTGTCGGCGGAAGCTTGCCTTTCAGTATGCTGTGCGTTTGCGTGCTGTGCAATCCAGTCCGGCTTGGTCCATGGTTTTTGGGTCAGACTTGTGAGTCGGTAGACGCAGGGTGGGTAAGGGTGATTTCCGCGATAGACTCCAGCAGTCCTTTTAGAAGATAGCCTTTGAAATGCTCTGCGTCTTGTGGCTTGGGGGGATGCCAGTAGCCCCTTGGCTTGTCCCAAGTGGCATTTTCATTTTCGCTCTGGCGTCCCTCCCAAAGGGTTCCACTCTACCAGCAAGGTACTTGCAGGAGTTCCGGAGGCTGTGTTCCCATTACGCCGGTTATCAGCAGCTGTTTACTGATGGGTCGAAGTCGGACGTTGGCGTGGCGTGTGCTTGTGTGTGTAAGAGAGTAACGGTTGCCCATCGCCTTCCATCAGGCTATTCTGTGTTTTCTGTAGAGCTTTTGGCTCTTGGTTTGGCGGTGGAATAGATCCTTGACCTTCAGGGCACCCATTTCATCGTCTTTCATTTCATTGTCTCCATGAGTGCCCTGGAGTCCTTGGCGAATTACAATCCTCGGAAACCCTTGACACAACGTGTCCAAGCTTTGCTTTCCCGCCTGCCTGGCCAGCAGAAAACCGTGCTTTTCTGCTGGATCCCGGGCCATGTTGGGATTGGTGGAAATGAGCAAGCTGATTCTGCAGCGAAAGGGGCCCTTTCTGGCCCTCTCGAAAGGGATCTCAGCCTTGTTCTCTCAGACGTCTTTCCAGCTCTACGTCTGAGGTTACACGCTTTTTGGAAAACCTTGTGGGACAGACAGGACGGTAATAAGTTACGAACTAGTAAAGGCACTGTCGAGGAATGGCACTCGGCGTGTCGCCGCAGTCGCCGTGAGGAGGTAGTGTTGGCCCGTTTGCGCATTGGTCACACCCGACTTACTCACTGTTTCCTTTTGCGGGGGGTTGACCCTCCTGAATGTTATTGGTGTCGACGGCCACTTACGGTCCAGTACTTCCTTGTTGATTGTCGCCATCTTGATGGTGTTCGTCGTCGTTTCCGTCTTCCGCATGACATTGCTCGTCAATTGGGCTATAAGTCTGTCCTCCTGTCCGGTGTTTTACAATTTTTGCAGGAGATACAGATGTATGACGAGATTTAGATTGGGGGTTTGAATAATATCTCTGTAATGTGTGGTGCAGTGGTAACCTGGACCAATGCACTGTGACTAAGGTTGGCACTAATGACCAAGCTGTCGACGTGCCATTAAGCCTCAAATCTCCCCCCAATGGTCCAACAATGAAAGAGTTGTACAAACGTAAGTAAGAAAACGAAAGTCTTTGGTTCTTGCTAACGTAACACTAGCCTACCACCGCTATCAATGTTTGCATATCAATATTTACGTGACAATGTATCCAAATTAATACATTTATTGAAGCTGAAGAAAGACCCAAAAGAAAGAGTTTAAATTGATAAAAATAATTAAATAAGGCATTTATTGCAGTTATTCAGTTTTAAAAACGGAGTTAGAGCAAAGAACATTCCCGCCAACAATGGCTCGTTATGCTATCACAATGATGGCTCGTTTACTAACAAATATTTGCAAATACAAATACGTTCGACGATGGTTCGGCAACACTGCACTAACACTGTCGCTTTATTGCAACAATGGCTCGTCCATTAAAGATTCAACTCGTCGTTGTACAAATATGTTAGACGGTGGCGTTCGGCAACAATGCAGTAAGACTTTCGCTTTATTGCCCTCGTGGCTTCGCACAGCGGTAAGTCATACCTTATTGCGGATGAACGCCATCGTCTAACTGGTGTTGCAGACATTGAGCCTTAGGGCTTCGTCGGGCAGATAACCGGGTGGGCTTAACCCTCGCTAAAACCCTTTGACCCTTTGTCTAACTGATACGAGGCCCGCAGGAAAGCCCCAAGCCGCAGGTGTTGTTGAGGAAAGTGGCTGATAACCTATTTATCACCGAATTTTACTATATCAGTCCGACAACAATGGTATAGCACGCACACAACTGAGAATGAATCGTGTTTAATGATTGTAACTCGATTCCGAATGAAGAGAGCTCCCCCCCCCCGGCTCCACAAAAAATAAAGAAAAGAAAATCCCATTCGCCACAAGTAAAAAAATACCTTACCCACAGAAACAATTGCAAGTAAAATTACAAGTGGAAATTTAAAAAAAAATTAAAGCAAATCCCTGTTAAACTGAATTTTATTTTAAACACACTTTTTTCTGTCGTGCGTAATGTAACCATACGCGTCTTGCTTCACGACTTTGAGGCAGAGGATGGCGCATCGTTGCCATTGATATTGTATTTTTTTTTAATACCGTTAAGCTTGTTTTTTTTAACATAACTAGTTTAATTTGTTTACCACTTTTTTTTTTTTAATTAACAATCAGCACGATTTATTTTGCGACTACGTATTCAACAATTTAACACTGCTCCTGAAGCTGATACGACGTTTCGAAATATTATAACCAATTTATCGTGTTGGGCTTACAATTTTGTTGTTAGCTGGCAAACAAATTCTAAACGTAATCATTAACTGCTTCCAAACTGTAAGCTTTATACATAAACAGGCCATTTTCACGTCGCTTAGGCCTACAGGAACTAGAAAGAATGCTCTTTCATTTGAAACCTTAACCTCTCTAGTCTCTACGCTACATGGTTCTCTGAAACTGAACTTAGCACGAATTTGTAAACAAAAATCAACGCTATTATAGTCCACTATAAAGGCCTCATCGCGTTTCATGCTCTTCGGCCCAGTAGGCAAAACCCACGCACGTGCGAGGGCTGCGGGGGTCTGGCTACGGCCCTGCGCCCAATGTACATACTGAATTACCAACCATCCAGCATTCACATCTAATCGCCGCACCACTTGCTGCAGAAAATGCCTAGTAACGTTATCCGACAGGAGTTCACAGTTTACAGTACTGTATTTAATGTAATTGGCTGAGTTTAATTACCGATTTAGTAACCTTGGTTAATGCTATAATTATGTTGCCCTTCAGCTGTACTGCCATTGCACGCAAAGTTGTGAGTCATGTGACCTGATGTCCGCAGGGCATGCACTATTGTATGATGTGTAGTATACTGTATAGCTAAGCGGCTAACAGCCAAATTTTAGGCTTTTAGACTTTTGGAAAGAAGCATGATAGTTTCAGAATATCTTTACTATGGCAAATGGAACATTTTTGGATATGGTGCCCACATATATGACTTCCGGTTTGCCCTCATTACGTCATCAGAGATGGCCGCCACAGATTCACTATAGAGTTTGATGTCAACAGCTGTATCTCGGTAACCAGCAGACCAGTTTCGATTTTCTATGGCTTGTCCAAAGATAATTTTGTAAGCCACAAATAAGATCCCATGACACATTAACAGAGCTTCGACAGGTTAGGGGGTCCAGCTCATAAAATGTAAATTTTACGTGATTTTCAATAGGTATTATGAATTAAAATAACAGCCAAACTACCTAATAAAAACGTTTAAGCCGTATCGTACAAGTTGTTCGAAATTTTGTTCCCTTTCCAACAATTCCTAACAATGTTAAAAAGATGGTACCGTTGCCGAATTATTACAAGATGAATTATTACTGCACATCATTCAATATAGTATGCTAGCTAGGGGGTTGAATTGTTCACTGTGTGTGAAAGCATGAAATTTGGTATAGATGCACATGAAGGGTAACTGGAAAAAATAGTTATGGTAACAGGTTCCCCCCCCCCCCCCGAGGAAGAGGAGGAATTTCCCCCCCCCCCCCCAATAAAAAAATAAATAATAAAACCGATTTTTTGGCTGTAACCCCTCAACCTCAACAAACTCAAACCATAATGTGAAGCAAAAACCTTCATCACACAATTCTTGACAAGAAAGGTGATATACAATTTTACATAAAATCAACCCTTTAACCCTAAAATCGTATTTATTTTGCACGAATTTGCACGAATTCTCCTTATTTTCAATTGGTTGTTGTAGTAGTTTTTGAATTCAAAGTGCTCTTACGAGCCCTCTAATCGCCCGAAATGGACATGCTTAGGATATTCTGAAAGATGGGATATTCCTTCCACCAATCTTAACCGAAATTGTTTAACTTGCATAGGGACCGTCCTACTCCATTTTAAAGGTGAAGAGGTAACAGCATAGCACTGAAAGTGTATGTTGATTTTCGAATTCAAAATGCTCTTACGAGCCCTCTAATAGCCCGAAATGGACATGCTTAGGATATTCTGAAAGATGGGGATCTATTCTTTCCACCAATCTTAACTGAAATTGTTTAGCTTAGATAGGGACCGTCCTAAGCCCGTTTAAAGGTGTAGCTGTAATTGGTGAAGTGGCTAGTTTAAATTTCAAAGTACCATTGTAATGCTCATATTTGTATTTAAGCTAAACAACTTCGGTTAGAATTAATGAAAAGACTGTATCCTCACTTTCCAGAAAATTCTAAGCATGTCTATTTCGGGCTATTACTGGGCTCTCAAAAGCATTTCGAATTAGAAAATCACCATACGATTTCGCCACTACGCCAAGTTACCTTTAAATGGGTGTAGGACAGTCCCTGTCTAATTTAAACTATTTCGGTTAGGATTGATGGCATGAATAGATCTCCACCTTTCAGATATTCCTATGCATTCCTAAGAATGCTAAGCATGCTAGCAGCGACAATCTGACATGACATTCTGCTCGACAAACAGTTGAGTTTTGAAATTCTTGTTCATTCCATTGTTGTATTTAAAAAAAAAAGGATATGCAGTTTTCCAGTTAGGTGTCACATGTTTCGATATCAGCGTGATGTTTTAAATAAAATACAGATAACGTTCAAGAAAAAGAAAATTTACAGCTTAAGGTTCAAATAGTTATATTTTGTGTTTATTATCACTAGTTGTGTTATTGAGTCATAGGCCATTTTAGGTTAGTTATAATTTTATCTTTCCATTGAGCTATAAAAAATTAAAATCGGTCAACTGGTTACAGAGATACACAGTTTTAGGGTTAAATCATGTGGCGGCCGTCTTTGATGACGCCATGACGCTAAACCGGAAGTGCCGTCAGTGGACACCATATCTAAAAATGTTGTTCTTGATCTACAGAATAAGTTCTCAAAATTTCTTGCCTTTTTTCGGAAGTGCACGATTGTTGCCCTTGGCCGCTAGACTAGTAGTGCTGGTTGGTCCGTACACTTAGACGTGACAGTAGTTAGGTGCATACAACCTGATACGTATCATTCGATACAGTTTGTTCTTTTTGTATTCGCTTCGTTCGATAGCCAACCACTCCTTCTTTTCGTATTTCAATACGAGATGCCACGCACCAAAACGATATGATATCAGACTTTTGGTGAGGTGGCAGGCTATGTTACTTCAGCCTCCTCCATGCCGGTGTACAGTGGCACGTCTGGTGGAGAAATTTGAAACCACAGGTTCTGTGGAAATTCAACATAAGGGCCATTCTGGCCGTAAACGAAGGGCACGAACGATTGACAATGCCGCCGAGATCCACCACGCGTTGCTTGATGAACCAACGACGTCCCAGCGTCAGTTGGAACGGCATGCGGGTTTGTCACTGCCTTCAGTTAATAGGTTATTAACGACATAGGCTTGAAGATGTACCGTCCACAGTGTATCCACGCTTTAAACGAAGATGTTCCCGATCGACGCATTCAGTTCTGCGAGGAATTCCTTGATTTCCTTGCAGATGATCCGCAGAACGTGGAACGATATTATACTCCGATGAAACCAAGTTTCATCTGAATGGCAGAGTTAATCGTCACAACTGCGTATTTTACAGTGATGACAACCCACACGTCACTATAGGGGCATTCACGCCGTCACCTGGTATCAATGTTTGGGAAGGTATATGGGCTGGGGGGTAGGATCATTGGACCCTTCTTCCTTAATGGAGCAATCAACGGTGCAGTATATTGTCAGCTGCTAGAAGACAGGATTCAGCCAGCTGTACTATTCCCGTACTATTCCCCACACACCTAAAGTCCATAGGCGTCAGATCTCACAAACACGCGGGCCATTCCATCGCACCTATTCTACCAATCCTGCTGTTGGAAAATTGGTCATCAAGAAGGTCTAACACCTGTGTTGCATAGTGCGGTGATGTACCATCTTGTTGGAAAATAATATCTGCGGGACACTTTTCCC
>JAHWFP010222489.1:108869-153047 GCA_023313725.1 Lithobius niger | reverse complement strand
CCCCCCCCCCCCCCCACCAACCAGGGTTGTCACATGCTTTTGTTACCTTTTGCGTTCTTATTTGAAAAGCAAATAAAAGCTTTCTCTTCTAAGGTCAGGAATAACTTTCGTGATTTCTTTTCTGAGGTCATGGATAAGGGTTATAGAGACGAGGAATGGACTTGGACTTGTTGGATTTGACATCGACGTGTAGCGTTTTTTTTTAAACACCCTGTATGTAGCTATGACATATACCGTACAAAATCAAGCTCCATAGATCACAGTTGTGTTCTTGTTAACATCTAGAGCAAGCGTGATGTGCTTTAATTCATTAGCAGGCGTCTTCGATTGTTAGAAGAGGACTGGGAACGTGTAATTGGGTGATGAACATTATAATTAGATAACAATGCCAATCAGTAAACGCCAGCCGTAAGGCTCAGATTCAGATTGGTTTATTCGCAAGCCTTGAGCCTCAAGCATACGACTGAATACAACCGTAGACTGAAGGCATAGACTGAAGAATAAAGAAATACTAACAATTCTGGAGAGTCAACAATTATTCATTCGATTTTTTGAGGAAACGTGAAGAGAACGCATTATATTTATTACCAATTAGTTTATTATACTCGGCGTTTGATTTTTATTTTTTCTCGAAATTACTGCATTCCATAAAAATGGTGGACGGAATTCCAAGTAAAAACGTCAAGTGGGCCGTATAAAAAGGGTTGTATGATTGAGTTTCACTTTACTTGTTAAAATGTACTCGGTTTAAAATTTATGATTTCTTATTTAAATAATCAAATGTACAATTGAGAAATTTGTATATGTTTAAGTGCTGTTGTGTTTTAAGAATACTTTTAATTCATAAAGCACAACTGCACTTAAACAGATGCAATTTTCTGAATTATATATTTGATTATTTAAATTATAAATCATCAGTTTTTATCCGTGTACATTCCACAAGTAAAGTGAAACTTAAATCATATAACCCTTTTTTAAGGCACACATGACGTTTTTTTGTAATTTGGCTTTAGTTGGCTTTAGTCCTGCAAAACATGTAGTAACGGCAACAGTTAAACACGCTGTGCTAGAAAGAATGTCAAAAGCTTCAAAGTCACTTATGAAAACAATACACAGACCAAAACTTTCATGAAGTTAATCCCATCGGTTGTAGCGTATAGGTCAGTATTTTAAATGAAAAGGTCCTGAAAAAGTCTGGTGTGGTTGAATTTGTGTGTGTGTGAGCGTTCACCAGAGTTAAGTGATTTTTCAAACTGGATGCAATATTACAAACGCAAAGTAACCCACTAACTGGGATGGAGAAAACTACTCGGGGTACATCAGCAACAAACAATTTTAATTTTCAGCACTTATAACACCTTTGTGCCTTGGCTGCCTGGCAAATAAATATAGGCTACAACACAATGAGAATGGCAGCAAATATCATTTTGAAATGTAAAAAAAGAATAGATACTTACAAATAAAAACATGAATCAAAACAAGAGATGTTAGAACCCTACTGTTCCAATATTGTGAACGTCACCATATTGGATTTGACGTCATACTATGTACTGCACTCAAATTTCATTAACCGGCAATTTTTCAAACATGTTCCACCGACCAGTCATCACTAGGAATTTTTTTTTATTGTATCCATGACTCTTTCCTCATTAACAGCAATCGTGTATGCCTCCAAATTTAATTTTAATTTTTCAACTGGTTCATGGTAAATCGCCTGGATTTATCTAATTAAAATGTCATGTTTACAGGTTACATTGTGTTTCACAACAGCATATTTTGTGTCCTCCTTATTGAGTGGAAGAGCATGGTTAAGTTTACGAACCCTCCAAAATATACAGACTTGCACCCTTTACATTTGATGGTGGATACCACATTTCTACGAACATCAACTGAAGGGTTTGAAATGGTTTCTTCCAAATTTTGGCATGTGGGTTCCAAAAATCCCTGATTTGCAGAATGGTTCTACATACTAGCATTTGCTGAAGGTCTGGAAACAACCCTTACCCCCTTTCTGTTAAAGATTTTTTTGGATTTTAGGAAAAACTCTCGGAAAAAACGGTAAAATAGTCCAATCGACAATGGGGAGGGAAGGGGAGTAGGGGAAGGTTCCCTTCGATTGTCGACGTTATTACGACGGAATTGTTTTGTCTGTCTTTCAATCACTGCTGATGCCAGTCTCATTCTGTTTGTATTTGACTTGAATCCTGTTAATTTCGATATTGGAGTCCTTTTCTCGCTAACAGTGTTGGATTGCACGTTTAACTTCTCCCGAAATGATTCCCTTGAGACAGAGGGTAGGGTGGGTGAGCCCAGGGAGCTTGGATTATACGTAGCTTTGATACGGTGGACCCACTTACTATTAAGGCGCGTTTACTCAACGACAGCTTTCTCGCTCACTAGCTTTTACTTGATCAATACTAAATCTGATGGCTGCTTCTTGCCTTTACCGGAGTATGTGGCTTTCGAGTTGTCTATACGTATTAGTAACCATGGCAACGACGCAGACGCAAATCTTCTCATCGTGCCTCGTGACACGCTGTACGAAGTTTGCAACATTTGAGCGTCGATTTATGATAACAAGAAAACAATTTTACTGCAGTACAAGACGACGGACTGTTTTTTGTATGCCGGCATTCGGTGGTTTGTCTTCGATTCGATAGCAACGAAATGGACGCCATGTTGGATTTTGAATTCTCGCTGCGATTTTGAATTCTACCGACGTTTGATCATTGCTAGAAGCTGTACTTTGAGGGAGAATAGCAAAATTTGGAAATAGCGTAAAATGACAACAATCTTGTAGCAATATTTAAAATTACTGTATTCTTTATCCGTGTTGTTAGTTATAATACATACAATTTGTTATCTATTACCGCATTCATTCAGTAGCAACGGGAAACTAATAATAAATAAATAACGGTTGACTAGCAAATAGCATTCGGCGAGCGAGAATGACTTGTAGCATAAAAGCGCCCTAAGGGCTCGTTATGCAAGGACAATTTTCTCGCTCACTAGCTTTTACTTGGTCAATACTAAATCTGCTGGTTGCTTCTCGCCTTTGCCGGAGAATGCGGCTTTCAAGTTGTTTATACGTACTAACCATGGCAACAACGCTGACGCAAATTTTCTCCTCGTGCCTCGTGACACGACGTACGATGCTTGCAACATGACAGCGTCGATTTATGACAACAAGAAAACAATTTTTACTGCAGTACATGACGATGGACAGATTCCTGAATACCGGCATTCGAAGATTTGTTTTCGAATCGATAACTACGAAATGGACGCCATGTTGGATTTTGAATTCTCGCTGCGAGTAGCTATTTATTCTACCGTCGTTTGATCACTGCTAGAAGCTGTTTTTTTCAGCGAGAATAGCAAATTTTGTAAATAGCGTGAAATGGCAACAATGTTGTAGCAATGTTTAAAATTACTGTTGCACTTTGTTCTTTGTCCGTGTTGTTATTTATAATACATTTAATTTGTTGTCTATTACCGCAATCATTTAATAGAAACGGGAAATTAATCGTAAATAAATAACGGTTGCCTAGCAAATAGCTTTTGGCGAGCGAGAAGGTCTCGTTGCGTAAACGCGCCCTAACGCTTTACCGCGAGAAACCGTGAGAAATTTTGGGAGCTGCTTTAGCATACCACAAACACGTCTGACGTCTATGCTCCCATTTCGCGCCATTTTACTGATTCTTTCATCTCACTGGCTTTTGATTTTGCTGATGAATCGACACAAAATTGGACTAACAAACTAACGGGTACTCATCATCAAACGTTAGCCGTATTGCTCCAATTGTGTAAATTGTTTTAAAGTGCATTAACCTACCAGTACAATCGACAATGCGATTAAAAATAGCAACGTTTGTTATCAGACGGAGAGCACCGCCACAAGCGATCATCGTAAAGCATGCCATTGTTTTGGTTTCGACGCAACGACGTCAGCTACTCTTGTCTTGGGTAATCTGGTAAGAATTTGTCGTTTTGTTTTTAAAATGTGCTGATAATGTGTATTTTAACTTTCAGCAAAGATTGGTTCGTTAAAAACTACTCGCTAGTTAAAACAAACCTTTTTGTTGGTTTCGAAAAAACAAGCGTCGTCTGCTTCGAGGATTGGTTTGGGAGCTAAAACGTCATCAACTGAATCTCGCTCGTGTATAGTTTACCACGGGAATTAGCTGTGCTCTAGCTTAGACGCGTTCAACTATAGAAGGTCCACGATTATAACTAATATAACTATAAAAGCTATCCGTATAATCCAAGTTTCCTGGTTGGGCCCAGGTGAAAAGCAAAGGCTGGAAGGTATGCATTGATTTCAAATAGTGTTTGGCGTAAATCTTTTTTAGTCTTCTGTACAGGCTGAGAAGACTACTGCAACGACTTTGTCCATCTGTCCGTCGCTTTTTTTCAACTTCGCAACGGTGCCAGATAGATACGACCACGGTTGATAACGTTAGATTCAGTGCGAGAAGTTAGTTAAATAACATGGCAAATTAAAACATCGTTAGCTTACTTCCTTATAGCTAATAGACGTTTTCGAATTAACTAAACTAAATAATAACGTTTGATCGTCGAAATGAAATCCTAAGATCGACGCAAATAAACACAATAAACACAAATTGATTTTAGCTTGGTTTAAAATAGTCTCGTCGCATTGTTGCATGAATAAATAGCTTATCGTCGAACCAAATTCTCCATTAGGCCTATCTGCTACTTACGGAATTAAAACTGCATTAAAAATGCCAAAAATGAAAATTAGGCCTAAAATCATGTTACCACGGCAACGTCCAGTTGCTATGAGTTGCTGTTGGCTTCATGAACAGCATCTCTCTCGTCACTTCCCTACTACCACTGATCTATATAGGCTACGTTGCACGTTACGTCGTAACACTGTAACTGTGTGGCCGAAGGATCACCGTGTTGCTATACTATACTACTGTACAATCCAAATCTCCGTTAGCTGCTACTTACGAAATTAAAACTGCTGGTTAAAATTAGGCCTAAAAGCTGAGAATTACGCCTAAAATCTAAAATAGGCCTAAAAGCTAACTCATTTTCAGCCGGCAATTGTGATGGTTACTGCTTTTACTGCCAGGGACTACAGCTGTTGTAGTCCGTGATAGAGATGTGCGCCTCAACATTGAAAGTGGAGGAACTGTACAGAAGACCGGTGCGACTAGGCAGTTTTAGCCGTTTGTTTAAAATTGATACGTTCACACTTCCAAATCCAAAAAAAAAAAGGAAAGAAACCTTCCTATAAGTTTCTTTCTGCAAGGCAAACTGCAAGGAGGGGTGGAAACCATTGAGGGTGCCAAGGATGATTCCTGCTGAATTTTTCGTTCCCAACCAAGCAAAGATATCTTAACTTATCTTGTCCAGAAACGAAAGTGTATACAGTGTACATTGTTAATGTGGGAATCCAACTTTTTAAGGACTACCCCAAACAAGTAAGTTGAAACAGATGCCCTGCTGGGATGCACTTGAGCATAGTATTGATCATCAAATTGCACATGGGTGGTATCAAAGATGGCCTTGACAAAGGAAATAATTTGTGATGTGGAATGCCCTCTCAAATCCGCGCCTTACTGGGTCATCCAAATGGGAAGCAAGGCACTCCGGAATAAGGTCCCTCTTGATTGATGGGAAAAAGGCTTTAACGTCAAAGGACACGAAGGTCCCCCCTCCTTCCATCGGTATAAATTTCATCCAATTTCTCTTTAAGAACACAAGCATTTTTTAAGGAAGCTGTCCTTAAAAAAGATCTAAAGTATCCCTTCAACCCTGATCCTAATAAAAAATGGCCCACGCTTGTGGCCTGAGTGGAGACGCGACTAAGGCCCTTACCGCAGGCAGTTGATGTGCGATGCAATATCTAAGAACAAATTAGACAATGGGGATGTGGACAAGCAACTGTACGGCAAACTAACTATTCCAGAATAAAGAGTGCAGCCATCGCAAGCACCAGAAATAATCCCAAGACAAAAACTTGCAAGGCTGATAAGGGCAACGCCATTGTGTTGCTTGATTCGGCCGATTACAAGCCAAGATTCACATGCATCTGGACGAAACTACACAATACCGGAAGCTTGATGTTTCTCCTACTGACGCATTATTAACACTACACTTTGCTAGGCGGTTCATGAAAAGTGCATGCTCCCCTCCGCCAAAAACATTTTCGGAACTATTAATATTCATAAACCAAATTCCCCCCGGGGAGTACGTCACAGCCATTCTTAAATAAGCTATAAAGTGCCAATTTACGGTCGAAAAGGCTTATGTATATCATTGTTGACCTGCAACAGTGTAAACAAAATAACCTAGTAATGGTTCTACCTTAATAATAATGATACATTTTTCATCCTAAACATGCAATGGTAACTGTATACCAAAGGTAAGTGACATGCACAAGAAAAAATAATAACAATAAAATTTTTTTTTTACTACAAACATTAAAACCATGCAATACCAGTAACCTAAAATAAACGCAAACATGTACCAGTAGGAAAAGAGTTCCCACCTGGCTCTGTGTAACCATTTATTCCGAACTAAACAACGATTGCATGCAATTAGACTAGTCATGAGGTAGTGGGAGACTTTCTTGTATTGGCAGGTAAGTAATATGCCTTCACCGAAATAAATAACTAGTATCCAATATTTCAATGCTAGTGTAATACAAAAATGAATCATCACAACATTAATGTAATGCTCTTTTTGCCACCATACATAATTGGAAAGTATAAACAAATAAACCTGCTTTCATTTGTATCTTATGAAAATCAATAACACGTAACATTTTTTTACTCTCACACAGCCATGATCTCTTGATCAACTAAAGTTAAAACATAAGTTAAATGCATTTAACTAAACCTATTAGATCACCCAGATGGAAAAGGGGAAAAAATACAGAATGCATCACCAAGATAAAAGAAAAAGACTAACATATACCAGCGCCATGCTGTCTAACTATTTTCTAGGCATTAATAGCAATAGAAAAGTAGAATTTCCATCGTGGTAGGCTAGCTACTACATACAACGATCAATATGCAGTTACAATAACCACGCTACACAACCAATTATAATCTAGCCTACGAACATCATTACACTTTTGAAAAAAAAAATGTCTCGGATTGCAACGTACAAGTCAATTACAATGATATGACACCTAACATTAAAATGCACAAAACCATTTGTCGCTGATCAGGTTCAGTGGAGTGTTTGCCCTGCAATAGCTGCAATGCGAGTCTCCATAACTCATAAAATTTGCCCAATCTTCCACGCTAACCAGTGGCAAACCCGTTTCGTTACTACAAATGCAGTTCTTGCTGCATTGTGCAGTTCATCATCATAGGCTGATTATTCACATTAGCACTGGTTGGAGGAGCAGCAGCTACGCCAAACTGCTACAATTCAGACGCCGGTTTGTTCCTATATGAACTGCATCTTTCTGCAAAGGTGACATCAAATATAATAAGTTGCAATGGCTTAAAGGCAATGGCTTAAATATTAACATTTTTTTTTACCAAAATGGATAGCTTAAAGGCAATGGCTTAAATATTAACAGTTTTTTTTTTTTTTTACCAAAATGGATTCCCTCTGAATATCGTTTGTTTGGTACAATCGAGTCTTTTACTGCTTGATGTAAATGTAGTTCCAATTCATTAAACTGAAATTTGGGTGTGCCTTTGCCCCGTTTGCTAATGCATCCCTTATCGTTTTTGTGTGGTTCAGGTGGTGGTGGTGGAGCAATAGCTTCTGCTTTGCCGGCCAATTGTGTTTTAATCGTTTTGTCCACCTCTATCACCCCACCATTTCAGTTGAAGCTGCTCGCGGTTTCGACTCCAAGTCTACTCATTTTCTTTTTAACTTTCTGCACATGCAAATGATTCCTTTCTACCCCATCCACTGGTCCGAGTCCAGCTCTCAATCTTGTGCCTGTAAAGGCCAGTCCATCCCAAATAGATGTCGGAACATTAGTGTTTTTCTCCACTAATGTTGCAACTTCCTATTTTGGTAAACGGTGGATCTTGGCAACATGCTCGTTGATTAGTCTAAGGACACGCTCGTCACTGTCGGTATTTCAATTCATGGCAGGTTCCATCATATGTTCCTCACCCTTCTGGACAAATGACATCAAGTTCCCATGTAGGTTGCACCATCCACAATGCCGTATGTCCAGTGTAATCCCAGTATGGTATACAAAATCCCATCCGAGAACAAGGTGGTAGAAATAAATAGAAGGCGTTTTAGTCTGCTGTCTCTCGTTCCATCTGATAGCAAGGATAATTGTCACGTTTGAGTCATTATGTATGTTGTGTTCATCACACCGTACAGCCGTAGCCAGGTCGTCTGAAAGGACCGATGATGCTGCACCGATGTATAATAATGCTTGTACGTTATAATCACCAATTCTGAGCACCTTTAGGGGAAGAGACTTGCCACTGGACCCATCCACAGTCTTATGGTTGTTCTGAATATTACACATTTTCCCCTACATCATTGTGCAGCGTGCAATACCTGCCTACATACGCCAATATTTATTGGGGCGATTTAAGACCTCTTGACGCCTTCCTACAGCTAGGAGCCTCCGTGCCCTTTTTTCTTTACATTAAGCCCGGGCATCTATTCTGAAAATGTCCCTCTTGGTGACGATGGAAACAAGGGCCATATGTCTTCTTGTTGGGCTCAGGTGAACTCGAAGCCCCTGCGTTAGTAGTCCTATTATGCTATGCTATCTAACTGGTTCTTGACGGGGATGGGTAGGGGGCCCACAGATTTCCCCTTTAGATGGCAATGAGGATGAATATTACAATGGTGATGAAATACCACCATAGTACATAGTGGAATCACACTGTACATAATAGAAGTTTGATCAGTGGCTCCATATATCATCACAACGTCTACTTGGTGTTTACGACTGTCACTCTTTGTGGCGCAGCCGGAGTTCTCCATGTTAAACTTGGCTCCATGCACTGTTCTGGTGTTAGCGGCATAGAGTAAAGTCTTTGTTTAAGCATGACTCTACGGAGTTCTGGACCCTGTGTAGCAAGTTGTTTTAAGAGAGTTGAATGTATGTCCGTAAGATAAAGTTAGAAAATCAGGATGCATCCAGTCCAAACAACTTTTAACTTTATGCTCTCCGGTGCATCTGGTTGAGACCACTGTTAATAAGAGTACAGATATAACTTACAAGCTCTTGAGCTACACATTTTATAAAATAAAGCCTGAAAGTGCAGACATGGAATAAAAAATTAGCTCGACGTTTCGAGTTTACCCAAACTCATTTTTCAACAGCAAAATAAAATGCCAAGGTGGCAAAGATTACATTAAAAATATTAAAAATCAAAAATGAAAACACAAAATGTTCCTAACTGGCAGACAGAACTTCAGGGAAATTTTGTCAAATTTTGGGCAAACTGAACTGTAAATAAAAGCACTAAAATTTTAAAATAAAAGGAACTTTTAACTGTACAGTTGATGGCACAAATCGAATCAGGGTAGACTATGTGCAGAGCAGTATTTATATGCTGATGCTAAGATGCCACTGGTGGCAAAATGTGGAAAGCCAACGAATTTTTTAAAAAAATCAATGAATTCTTTAAATATATTTATAGGAAACAAAACATGGTTATGTACTGATGGGGTTTCAAGGGTCAATCTGGTACGAAAATATTTAAGTTGGAAGAGAATTCGGGTTTCTTAGAGTCTAGAGTTATGTCAGTGTTTTGAAATGTTGCACTAGTGAATAAGTGTTGTCCTTAAAGGCGCCTTTTCACCTTTTCAACTCCTAGATGCAGCACCGTAGAATCTTCGAGCAATATAAAGAAAATAACGGTAAATTAAAAAAAAAAAGGAACAACACTTCGCAGCAGCGTCGCGAATTTTCACAACTAACACGAGATCACGTGGCCCACATCAGCATATTGGATGACGGAAAATCTGAAACGTGGATGGTGTGTTTAGAATATAAACAATGCTATCGAAATGGTGAACCGGCGCTTTTAAGTTCGAAATTCGACTTAAGGGAGCTTATGTTTAGCATTAGTTTCTGTTCACTTTGTCCAATGTGAGTCCCTATGTGCATGTATAGGGTTTTCGCATGGAATCTTATAAATTCTATTTTTCATTAAATGGGTGGGTAATCTGAATTCTTTTTGCATTGGTTTTTTGAATTGCTTGCTTAAGGTTGGTATAGGTTTTGCTGACCAGTCTGATGTTTTGTGTGTGGAAGAAAATTCTTAATGGTTCAGTGACTCCTTGTATGTCAGGTAAGGAACCATGAACTACTGTGCTGTATGTAGTATGCAGCCGATAATAACAGTATGCATCTTACAAAGTATGTTACAGGCTCAAATAAATGCAGGGCCCGCCATTTAAGTTCTATAAAGAGCGCTTCTTCGAGCCCATCTCCTTCAAATTCTGTGTTAAATGCTTCAATAAACTCTTCCCACTCTGTGAATGGCCCCGTGAATTTCCAACAGCATTCAGCCTGTCTTGTGCGTGACAGTAGCACAATGGTTTGGCAAAATATCCCATGCATATCTTTTCAATGGATATCTTCTCAATTCTTGTGGTGTCCATGTATCTGCATACTGTGAATACTTGGGGACCGAACTTTTTTAGGGATTGTTCTGTAGCTTGGCTATGGTGCTGTCTTGGGGAGAATCGTCTGTTACATTGTTTTCACGACCTACACGTGGTGGAAGATGCAGCACATACATATTAGCGATATTCTTAAGACCTCCACTGGCGGTGAAAATCGGCAACGAATGTTTTCTGTTCACCTGGCCATGTCGACAAATTTCTCTGATTCCGTAAGTCATTGGTTCCGTGTTGTGTCACTAGAGGGGGTGGAGTTGGTGAGTTGATTGTCTCCCGACTACCCTCATTGTCGCAATAGCTTGGTTGTTTTGTTTATTGTCTATTGTGATTATATTGGTACCAACAGCAGGTGTAGGGGTTGGCTGTTGTGCTGGCTCATAGTTGTTATGTGGCTGAGCTTGCCTGTGTAGCTGTTTTAACGCTGCTCAACAATTGGCTAGTCCAACCTGCCCAATTGAAATTACAAAGTTGGTTTGTTTACATTCATTTGTATCCTTCTGTTACCTCACGAGTTGGTCTGTCTGAACGTTCATGGTCTTTCAATTGTTATTGTTGTAAAAGCACTCTTGGTGGATTGTGGTTACTTTCATTTTAAGCAAAATTCTTCGTCCTCTTGTTATCTTAATCCTTCCTTTGTCCCTCAATTCTTTCATGCGAGTTAAACAGGTCATATAGTGAGCGAGAAAATCGACCGTCCATATGTTTGATGTGAATTCAGCAAGCGACCTTGAGTGTTGTCACACCACTGCTTTAACGCGTTCTGGATCAAATGACCATTTTGATCAGGTTGCATCTGTCTATGGTGTGACCTATGTCTTATCTTTGTTGGTTGACCAGTTTCGCCTACAATTTGAATAAAAAAGCTTGTTTCAAATTAGTTGGTAGGGGTCCATTGGCTATCCATTGCTGTAACGTGATAGCATCTAGTTGATAATGTGAACGCACTTAGTACGATCAGTCCGACTCCCAATCGTAATTACACGTGTTATCATTTGGTGTTGTTGAATGGTGCTGCTGAAAGGAGATCATCATCTGTTACATTGTTTTCAGGATGTACACGTGTTGGAAGGTGCAGCGCATACATATTAGCGATATTCAGAGGGGCACCGCACTGGTGGTGGAAAACGGTAACAAATGTTTTCTGTATACCTGGCCAATTGGCCATGTGGACAAATTTCCCTGATTCCGTAAGTCATTGGTTCCATGTTGGGCACTAGAGGGGGTGGAGTTGGTGAGTTGATTGTCTCCCGGCTGCCCTCATTCACACTGTTTGTATTGTTTTGAAATACACTAAGTGGGACATGTTGTTACCTACCTTGTACTCCCACATCACGATGTTGTTAATGTACGTAGAAAGGTGGAGTCAGAAGTAGATGAAAAGCAGGCTTTACTTTCTGAGTATTGGTGAGCACGAGAATGAGCCACTTGATGAAGCGTAAAAGCCCACAAGGCATATGATAAGAAGATGCAATTTTAATTTACAGTACAATACATGGGTCAGTGCAAAAGGCCCAACCTTGTTCCACCGGACATTCCATCCAAGGCCTGTATTGTACTTCCGTGCTCCAGTGTAACCCTATCTTGTATATGACTGTAGAAGCACACCCTGACGCACTGTCTGTACAATCTCTAACTGGGTAGCAAACGAAGCACTCTCTAACAAACGCACTTTATCAGGCTTGACACCACCCCTATCTAGCTCAATGCTCGCGTCTGAGTGTATGTAACCTCAATCCTTATAATTTTCAAAGACACATAAACTATTAGAACACGCTCATCATTGCCAAAAATACAAACTGAGCGAATGCTGTCAGGTTGTACTTCCCTATATATGCAGCTAATGCACACTTTACTCCCTGCAGTTTTTGCTGCATACGTGGGACAGTCATTTCCGCTTCTTCCGCTTGCTGCACTTTTGCTTCCTCTTACTCGCTAAGGGGTCCCACCATTGCTGTATGTATTGTTTTTACAGCTGTATCTTCCTTTATTTCGACTTACGGTTGGTCGTCAGAGTCCCTGTAGCCAGGAAATAGCATTCCCCACGAATGTGTTATGCGTCCTACCTAGCCCTATAACATGTTTGTATAGCCACATTCACCGTGATGTGATTTTAGTGTACTCAAGGTTTTTTCTAGGTACTGTTTTGCATCTGAAAATGGTTAGAAACAATACAAGAGGGCCAATGGACGACCGAGCCTTTCAGTGAAGTAGGGCAATTAATTTGACGTTGTGTTTGCTAGTTCAATGGTAGTACTTACATCTTCGGCTAGAGTTGGCTAAGTAGCTTTGTTATGTCCTAACAACAAATAACAATACCTAAATTTTCAATTCGGGAACGAAATATCAAAATTCGCTGTCTGGAAGTGCTGAGGATTTGATCAAAATTTGTCGAAGTGATCTTGATCAGATCTTTTACTCCAAACTATTTGAACTTTTGAAAATAAGTCGAGATGTGAGGCAATGTTACCAGGAATTGTTTAGTACCCAAAATTTGTAAGTTGGCCTACATATTAAAATGAAGTCATTATTATTTGTTAAATAAATATCTTTTTGGTGGGGTAGGAAAAATACGGATAATTTATCTACAAATTATGTAATAGCTTCTTTTGGATCTTTCCGTCCATTTCCCTCAAACTTCTGTCTTTTCGAAGTAAACCAGCGACTGGCTTTTGGTAAGTATACTTCTGCAAAGCCAGATAGACAGACACGCAGACAGCCAGTTAGTCAAACCAGGGATCTCCTTTGGCGTTTCGGAGTCAAAGACTTTCGTGTGTTTCCAGGAAGGAAAATAAACCGATGTCCGTTTGGAAGGAATGTCTAATAAAATTAATTGCGGGACGTGGTTGGTTATGGCAAAGGACGAAATAGACGAAATTTTGGTCTCGTATTAAAAAAAAAAAAAAATATATATATATATACATATATTCAACTGCTGTTTTGTTAATGTATGAATGCGCAATTACGTATGTGGATATGAGCTCCCAGATTTATATCGTATATTCATATGCACAAAATTCAGTAAAAAATCCGTAACTTCCCACGTTATACTGAGCTGACTTTTGTCCCACTGAACATCCAGTCCAGGCCCTCTTTCTTCCGTGCTCCAGTGTAACCCTATATTGTATATGACTTTGTGTGGAAGCACTCTTCGACACACAAGCTCCTAACTGGATTGCAAATGAAGCACTCCCTAACAAACGCACATTATCGGGCTTGACACCACCCTACACGTAACTCATACTTGGGTCTGAGTGCATGTAACCCCTATCCTTACATTTTGCAAAGGCACATAAATAAATTCAAACACACTCATCATTGCCAATACACAAACTGAGCTAATGCTACCAGGTTATACTTTCGTATCTACACAACCAATGCACATTTCACTCCCTGCACTTTTGGCTACATATCTGGGACAGTTATTTCCGCTTCCTCCTCTTGTCCCACTCCTTGCTGCCTATTACTAGCGAAGGGGGGTCAGTCTCTTAGCTGTGGTTCATTCTATTTTTACTTTCTGTCACTCTTTCTGTATAAGTGTGGCCCAACACTGGTCTTGTGTAACAATGATGGGCGAGAACTAAAGCCAACAATATCAACCTTAGTCTTCGGGTGAAGCGTTACCATTAGTCTATACTGTAGCAGTTCTTTTTGCATTTCTTTCTACCTCTCTACAATCTGAAGCCTTGTCATGTGAATTCACTTTCGAAATGGTGGAGCTCAGAGTGGCTGCTCCTGTTGTTGCTGCAACATTTTGATGTTTTTATTATCTTTAATCATTTTTATTGTAAGTATTGATGTTTTGTACTTCTCTGGTTGTTTCACGGTTCATTGTGTACATCATTAGTGCTGTTTTATTCGTTGTAGGTGACCAAGACCGGAAGTTAACCAGTTGAAAATTAAAATCGTGTCCTTGTATGCACTTATGGTTTTTTTGGCCGGTCAGGAGGCCCCATTTTAGTACCCTTCAACCACATATTTAAATTTTATCAAATTCTACCTCTCTACCTCTGTATTCACTGGTTTATTGTTTCCCTCCTTTCTCTGTTTGCTAGGCCAATCCCCTGTTGAACGTGCTTCACCAGAACTGTATAACGCTCACTCTTTTCTCCCCTTTCGTGTCCAGAACGACATCATCTAGTTTCTCTTGATGTTAAGCCTACCAACACACGACAAATGCCTTGTCTTCTCATGCATTTGACTTGTGATTATGTGACAAGCTGTGCCCATGTACCAACTGTAAAGTGTGGACACGTCATTTTCCCTACACGTACTGTCACAAAACTCTCGACGTGTGTCTTCTCTTGAACGGCCCGAAAGGAGAACAGTTTTGGAGAAACACGGCAGACAAGCTGTGCGATTGACAACCCAATCATTCACAAAAGAAATAAATTACGTTGAACTAGTTTCTTCCCTTCATTCTCGGGAGAGACTCACAATAGCAGCTGTGAGTTCTTTCATTATATCGTGAAAGCCTGTAACACACCGGTATCTCGACTTGAAACGTAACGTATGGTAGCATAGTAGATGAAACAGATTCCTTCGAATTTCCTGGAAATTCGCAGATGCACATCATTCTGTTATACAACATCAATCGATAGAGAAAGAAGGACAAAGAGACTAACACAGCAGTGCAAACCTGGGGGCCTGTACGTGGATGGCCAGTAGCCATACACATTATAAGGGGATACCTCCTTTGTCAGGATTGGATACCTCCTTTATCAGGACTGGACTTTATCAGGAGGGGATACCGCCTTTTACAAGTACTGGAAGACTTTGTTATCCAGCCTGGCTGAAGAAAAGGGATAGCCACAGTTCTGAACAAGGCAGTCCTGCCATTGCTACTCCCGAACAGATCGAAGAGTGGAGCCCAGAAAAACACGGCGTGCAAGTTAATGTCGATGAGGACTTGTCCCTCCGGCTCTATATTACCTTCCATAACGTTTACCGTGCAAGGATAATTTTGCAGCACTTAACAGAGGACTTTGCAAGAACAGATCAGCTTGATCAAATGTTCAAACTGAGGGACCTCAGGAATATTTCCATAGAGTTCCGAGGATGTGAGCTCGTACATACGTCGATCCAGGGGCCACATGGAGGAGATTATTGTCACAAGTTACGCACTGATTGAGACAATATTCAAAATACTGGAAACTTTCACCTGGAAATTTTATTGAACAACGAACTTATTGTGTGCGCAGCGTATCTTGAGTCCTGCAAGTATTTTATGAGCGGCTACGTCTTCCTGGAGGAGGCGGCTTTAATCGACGGCCACCATTGTGTTTGTAACCATCTTGGATATCAGCAAGGCACAAAAAACGTACAATCGATTATCTGTGTTCCTTCTACAGCGAACTCAAGATAGGCCGCGGACACTATAAATGCGAAAGTAAAGAACATAATAACTGTTGACAGATTGAAACTAATCACATAGACAGACAGGTGTACAGCACTGATGTTATTCTACTATTATTCTTGACGTCCTCTCGGTACCGGTGGTCGAGTTTTTGCTTAAACGCATAATTTGGCGAATGTTTTAGTCTGTTGATATCACTTCTTAGAAAGATCGAACCATTTCAACGTAGCAGCACTTTTACCAGTAATTGCCTTTGATACGATATCATTCTCTTTTTGATTTTCTTTCTTGCAGCCAGTTTTGGTCTGTTGACTTCACACAATTTTGAACCTTTCTTTCATATGATATCCTAAAAACTAAGCGTCCAAAACATGAGAAGAAAAAAAGGTTTCACCACAAAGACCACTGAAAACACTAATTGTCAACACATAATGAATGCATAAAAACATTATTTTTCTTCCATGGAAAATTATTAATTTCTGCCATGTCTGCGGTTTCTAATGGTTTCTTTCCACCTCCCCCTCCTTACTCGTAGCTCCTTAGCCCCCTCCCCCTCCCCCCCCCCAAGGCCATTTATAATTTTTGCGGGACACGAGGAGGTAGAACCGAACCATATGTGGGTTCAGGCAGGGAAGGGCACCAGTCAGGAAGAGACACATGACACTTAACCCACACAATATACCATAATGAATAACGAACCCTTTCCCTCCCCTCGTGCCTCCATAACTTTTGAAGCACGAGTTCTCCAATTCACTCCCCCAATGCCAAATCACCCCACGCTGGCTGTCATTAAAAACTCGAAAAGCCGGTGGCAGCTCAATTTGCATTCTATGTTCCTCCTTCCTTCTCCTCTCTCCCTCCCCCTCCATTCCTCCCAACTCCCCATTTTTTTTATTTTAGGTATAGCCCTTCTTTCAACCTTTGCGAGTGGGTTATTACGCAGACGATTGCGTGCACTTCATTAAATCACCACAATGAAGGAGGAGATAGTATCTACATTGGCTGAGCCGCCGTTATGGAATTATCGCCGCTATTTTATTGATATGAGGACAGAGTCAGTAATAGAGCGCTCTTGGCTTGCGGTTTTTAGAAGTAGAAGGGATGTGGCCATGCAATTCATCAAAATAATGGCCCCCAAAAATATGTTTATGGCTTCAAATTTGGGCATCGTCGCTTTTAAAGCAGTACACTTTATGAAACCAACAAAAGAAAAAAACACGAAAATTGTTTAATACTACTCTAAAATTTTGAAATAATTGTGACAAATGATAAATGCTCATTCTGATACTACAAGAGGGCTACTGCAACGGCTACAATCGTGTAATTGAGCTGCTGTTATAGAATTATCGCCGCGATTTTGTTGATATCAGGATAACGTCAGTATTAGGCGTTTTAAAGTCTTGCAGAAGTAAAAGCGTTGTGGGCCACGCAATTCGTCAAACTAATGGCCTTACTTTTCCCAGTTTTGTTTCGCCTCAAATTTGAAAAGCACCGGTTAAGAAGGATAATTTTAGGAAATCAACAATATAAAATTTTCCGATAATTACGATTGATATTTTATACTTATTATTCAGATCCTACAAGAGTTTTATTTGCAACGGGCGTAATCATAACTATAATTGAGCCGCCATTTATTAGCCGCCACTGTCTGTTTGAGGACAGTCAATACCTTTTGTTTGACGTTTTGTGGATGTTAAAGATCTGTGGCCTTTTCAATTTGCCAGAATATTGCTTTCTTGACAGTGGGCTTTGACTTTAGAATATATATCGTTCCGCACGAAACACGAATCCCCCCCCCCCCCACACCTGTTTGTGCACACCCGGAGTTTCATTTGTCGTATTTTCCGACAGTGAGTTTCTGGCACTTATGACTGGGGAGACTTTAGGATGTTTATCATTTCCGCACGAAGTCTGGCCCCCCACAGTTCTTATTGCGTGCTGCAACAGGTACCCCTACTGCCAGATGTGCGCTCAATGCACGGTTCCTTCTGGTAGCGTGCATTTTGGGGACAAACATTCCGGGGACGAGAACTCAGTGGTACGAAATGTTCTGGGGACCAAAACTACGGGATGAAAAGTCTGGGGACGAACTGTCCGGAGACGAAAAGTCGTACCTTCTAAGTTTATTTCAAGAATTATTATTAATTCTTGAAATAAACTGAGAAGGTTTTTTTTTTTTAACGATAGGGATTCTCCTTTTGCGGTCAGAAGATGATAACAGACTGTGGACCCGACAGTTGGTCAAAATGATAGTGGGAAAACAAAAATAGTTTTCGTCTTCAAATTTGGAAAGTGTTGGTTTTTATACAGTTTGATATTAGGAAATCGCCTAAAAAAGTAAATTTGCATATTGTTTTAAAATGGCTCAGACTTCGAAAAAGATTAAAATTACCACGTTAGATCAGGTTGGATAAATTTAGTAGTGTGTGGAATGTGATGATCCTCATATTTAAATACAGCAGGGAAAGAACTACTCTAATTAAGCAGATTCTATCCACCTAAAGTAGCATGCAGTCTGCTTAAATAAGGAGGATGCATATGATTGAGGGATTTGGTAAATTAAAAGAAAAGAAAATTTAATTTGGATTGTAGGTTGGTGGGTTTTGGATATTGGTTGCTATATTATTGTGATTTTTTTAGGTTTCGTTTCTTTATTGTGACAAATTATCAATTTTTCATTTATGTACTGCATTTTTATTACTCTTTGTATTTGCTGGTGTATTCTGTATAAGAGTAATTACTACGTGGAGAATATTTTTTGTGAAAGTGAAATGCAATAAAATAACTAGTACTTAATACGCGCTTTCCAAGTTATTGTCCCGTAGGCAACAATGGTCTAACAATGCTTTTTTGAAAACTGCGTTATTGGCCCGCACTTTTTAACTGCTTATGCATATTATGCATGAAGCAGTTATTGAAATCCACCCAAAACCAAAACTGATATAAGAGCAGCCGCCAAGTTTCCAAAAAGGGTCGACCTTTCAAAGTAGTGATATCATTCAACCAGGGAAAGGCCGCCAAGGTTAATCCTATTAGCCAAGTTAATCGCTGTAGTAGTTCGAAAGTTAAATGAAAACTAGAAGTTTGCTACTAGTGGTAGCAATCTTCAAGTTTTCATTTAACGTCCAAAGTATTATTCCGTGCGATTAACTTGGCTAATAGGATTAACCTTGGCGGCCTTTCCCTTTTTGAATGATATCACTACTTTGAAAGGCCGACCCTTTTTGGAAACTTGGCGGCTGCTCTTATACCAGTTTTGGTTTTACGTTTGCCGTTGCCCAATTAGCCGTTACACCAGCCAAATGGACATGGTTTGGCTTAGTGCATGCTGATGTTTCACATGCTTAAGTCTATTTAACCCGATTTTTGAGCGCACTGTCTAACAAACAAAGCGCATCCCCCTTCACTTAGCCCTCCCGAAGTTAACGTTAATCATTCAATCATGAACACATACTCCAAACTCACGGAATGGTACAGTATGCAGTTCTAATATTCTGGTGGCAGACGAAGATTACTAAAACTAATCAACTCACCAGCTGTTTAAAATTACTAGCCACTTACACTAGACTGCAAAAACATTAAGTCTACATAAAATAAAATGGACGCGTCACGTTATTGAGGACAATTTTTCTCCATAAAGAACACGTTCCTACCTGTGCTGACGATGTGCATTTTTTTTCCTAATCTTCTTTCCAGCAAAATTGTCCCTTTTATCGTGGTGGGGCAGATAATTCAGTTTGGATTCGTGTACCTTAAAAAAAAAATGACCAAACCTTTGCAATAAAAGAAAAAGATATCCTGTCTCTTAGTGAACCAGCAAGAGTGCATTCTGACAATCAAGTACTGATACGATAAGCGTGTGACACTTAAGTATGTTATAATCTACTGTTGGATGACAATACAAACAATGGTTACAACAATAATTTTGCACTTACGAGCCGCTTCAGGGCCACGTGCTTCCAGCTGCAACCCCCAGTTTAGAAAAAGGTTACCCATATGATGCTTTACCTGTCTGCCGAAATTTAGATCTGGCAACTTTCCTTAATGAGCTGTAGAGGTGTCGTTATACCTTATGAGAATTACCATGGGAACCTGGTGATTAGCTAGTTACTAGTTACTAGTTACTAGTCACTAGTCACTAGTACCTAGTAACACTCAACGTTATTGAGGGCACATTTTCTCCATAAAGAACACGTTCCCACATTTTCGTGTTGAGGTTTACAACAATTACACTCCAACAATTACGCTCTAACAATTAAGGTGCAACAACAATAAAGCATCTACTTGGAGGCGACACACTAGCGTGTGTCTAAAAACAGTCGGGGAGAAAAAGGGGCTTGCGTCGTGAGCTATTGTTTAATGACGTCACGTCCCACTCTAGTCGTTTATTTGAACTGGTCATGCCTATCATCTTTAGCGTCTGGCCGGAAGTGACTGAAATATTAGTCGATTTATCATGATTTCGATTAGAAGACGTGCCAGCAAATTGTAGGCGTTGTTATTGAAGAGTTTATGGTTAAATCGTTTGCATATGAAGGGTTGTAGGTCCTTGACTAAAAATGTTTGCCAATTATGTTTCTGTATGAAAAAAAATCGAACCGGAATTGGCCCAGCTTATTTTAGGTTTTGACAACACGCACGGAAAATGGAATTCTGTCTATTGTTGGGATAGTGGCGAACCACTGAAAAAAATGGCGGCTACTTTACGGTTCGTCGGCAAGGCTGTCCCAGTATTCTATGCGTATTGGCAATTCGGGTAGTTATGTGGCTCCTGCTAATCAGGTAATTATAGTATAATCGACTATTTAGTGTAACCGTTTTTGTAGTATCAATTCGACAAACGTGTGAGGCAACGGGATAGTGCATACTAGGTGCGTAGCTAACGGATTTAGAAGGCAAGGGCAGCGCTACACAATAAAGACAGAATTATAAATTCATTCCACGATCACTTTCGATAGTAAAATAAACAATAGTGGGAAGAAGTTCACTTTACGCGGCTTATTGGAAGAATAAGGGCTCCTCACCGATTGATCTTTCGTTGAGCTAGAATGACGTAAAATGATCAAATGAACAACATTTTCCCATAAAATGTTTGGGGCAAAGGCTTCGTTTGGCCGTCAGAAATTAATGAAAGCCGCACTCTTTGCGCTGATGGACGAGAGGCCGTTTTCTTCCCGTGTTTCCAGCTGATATTTGTTTCCTGTAAACAGTTCAGATAGGTGGGTTCTTATAGTCAGTTTCGTGTGGTTTTGTTTTTATTGTCGGTTAGGTTAGGAACCGGCTTCGGCATTTCACTTGAGGTAATGAACTGGTGAGGGTTTGGCGTTTCACTTGCCGGACATTCGCCCAGTTTCATGCTTTCCAGCGTGGTGCGGTGCTAACTTTGGAAATACACCACGGCCAAACGGTGCGTTTGCCCCAAAAATGGAAGAGGAAAACATTACTCAGCGGGTAATTCTTAGTCCATTAAAAAAAAAAATCAGACACTAGTCCGTTTTGTTACCATGTTCCCTTTACGCACATGGCCCGAAATTCGAAAAAAAGAGAAAAACTTACCTTTAATTTTCACGGAAGGCATTACAAATTGATCCAACACGAATCGATCAATTGGATTCGTGTACCGTAAAAAAAAAAGACCAAACCTTTGCAAAAAATGATAAAGATATTCTGTCTCTTAGTGAACCAGAAAACTCGGAAACTCGTTAAATCATCATTAACATAATCTAACCAATTAACTGCCCCAGTATGAAATGCCAACCCCAGCCAGTTAACTACTTCAATATGAAATGTCAAACCCCAAACTTACCTAACCTAACCGAACTGGCAATAACAACAAAACCACACAAAACCTCACGAAACTGACAATAACAACCCGTCTATCGGAACTGTTTACGAAAAATAAATATAAGGTGCCCTGCCGGCCCTGCGAGCAAACGCAAACACCGTATATAGATGGACGGATTGTGACGCTACAAATCGACTGTTTTAAGTCGTTTTAACACATTTCCGCGCTCTAAAACCAACTGTCTCTGTTTTTAGGAAGGTGTTGGAGCCATTTGGAATCAATATTGTAAGGATATCGAGTATGTGCCTAATGTAAACTTTAGCCCAATAGAGAGCTTTGTCTTTCGTCTATGAAAATAATAATGTTGCGATTTTTTGCATAAGCAGTTTATGTATTTGTGTTTGTGTTTATGTGTTTTTTGTTTGTGTATGTGTTTATGTGTTTGTTTGTATTTTTGTGTTTGTGTATGTTTTCTTGTTAAATCATTTCGAAACATGATTTCGAAACATGAATGAAACATTAAGAAATATCTTTGTAGCTGTAGTGCTAATGCTACTTGACTGTGGTTTCCAATTTTTATTTGTATTTATACACAACAAAGATACAGGCATATCTTCGTCACTATCTGTAGACAAAATGAATATTGGCAGCCAAACGACACGCCTCGATTAGTGCAAGCATTTGTAAACATATACATTTTTTTCACAGATATTTCTTGGAAGACACCCTCCCCCCCCCCCCTCCCCGTTAGTTACGTCACTGCCTGTCAATACCATGTACTTTCAAAAATGAAACTATATTGACAGCCATACGATGCGTCTACGATTAATGCAGGCATTTATATGCATAAATAATTATTTTCGCAGATCTTTTTTGGAAGGCACTCCCCCTCCCCTCGCCCCTGCCGTTAGTTGCGCCACTGCCAGTCAATAACATGTACTTTCAAATAATATTACAGCCAGCCCTACTAGTTAAATTTCCGTCACTGTATCATTAACAAAAGCCGATTTATATTAATATTTATATATTTATATTTGTATTTATTTTGGCAGAGGCGATTTCCCCCTTCATAATAGGCCTACCATTAGTGTGGGCACATTACAGATAGCCTACTACTAGGTTACACTATATAGGTGGCGACGTGTGCGTAAAAGTAGCACAATGTAACATGATTTTGGCTTGATTCCGAAGTACCCCTTCACCGTTCAAGCAGAGAAAACTCAACGACGAACAGCCCCTTCAGACAACTTCTATTAAACAGTTTTCGTGTCCAGAGCATTGTAGTTGGAACTAAGAAATCTCACTAAAGTATTGCAACAGTAGAACTCTTGCGACGTCGTGTTGATGCATTGTTGCTCAATTCCGAATGCCCCATCACCGTTCATGCAACGAAAACCTAACAACAAATACACCTTCAAACAACTTCTCTTAAAAATTTTTAGGAGATGTTTTACAGTAGACCTGTTGGAACGGCGCGATAGACACTGTTGCACGGGCAGCACCATTGCCAAGGAATATCCTTGTCAATTGTTATCGCGAGCGGGATATTCAGTCGATTAAAGCTCTCAACGTTCGGCATTGTTTCCGAATGACCCGCGGTTTTTGGGCATTAACCTTTACTTAAAGAAACAAGGGGCTGCAGCGACTATCTAGTCGCATTGGTCTTCTGCACAGTTCCTCCACTTCCAATGTTGAGGCGCACACCTCTATCATGCACTACAACAGCTTGCTCTATTATGTAATCTAAAAACAGTAACCATCAGAATTGCCGTTACAAAATTAATGTGTTAGCTTTTAAGCTTATTTACGTTTTAGGCATAATTGTCAGCGTTTAGGCCTAATTTACAACTTTAATTTCGTAAACTAACGGAGATTTGGATTGTATGCAGTAAGCCAATTTATTTTTGCAACACGGTATGCCTCCGCGCACACAGTTACAGTGTTACACCGTAATGTGCAACGTAGCCTAATATAGATCAGTGGTAGTAGGGAAGGGACAGGAGAAACGCTGCAGCAGCGACTCGTAGCAACTATTGACGTTGCCATGGTAACGTGATTTTAGATCTAATTTTCACTTTTTAGGCCTAATTTTTTTAACGGCAGTTTTAGTTTCGTAAGTAGCACGGATAGGCCTAATGGAGAATTTGGTTCGATCGTAGTAAGCCTATTCATTCATGCAACAATGCGACAAGACTCTTTTAAACGAAGCTAAAATGTTTTTGTTTTTACGGCTGCGTTAACAAAATCTTTTGGATTTCAATTCGACGATGAAATGTTATTATTTAATTTAGTCACGTCGAAGAAGTCTATTAGCTATAAGGAGGCAACGATGTTTTAATTTGTCATGTTATTTAACTAACTTTTGACACTGAATCGAACGTTGTAAACAGTGGTCGTCAATTTCTGGTACCGTTGCGAAGTTGAAAAAAAGCGACGGACGGACGGACAAAGTCGTTCCGGTACGGCTGTACAGAAGCCTAAAAACAGCTAATCTGAGCCATGACCATGCAGTGACTAACCACTGTAAGCAATGATTGAAAACTTGTCACTACTGCCCAGATCAACTCACAGAAGTTAATCACACTTTCTTTAATCCTTCACCGGACTATCTCCCAGTCTAAGTATTCCAGTAGGAGTAAAAAAATGGTAAAACCATGGGATTATGCCACGACTTTCGCTTTGTATTCACCGCTTCTGGGAAGGTCGTCTGGTAGAGAAGCTGCTGGTTTAGATCCCCTGCTCCAGGTCAATTCATTCGTCCTTTTAATGAAACACCGTTTTAATTCCAGGCACGCATGCGAACTAGCATTGAGCCATAAGGCGAAACATGGAGTTTCTATCCAGTCGGCCTTGTCTTGAAATTAAGGAACACCTTTCATGTCTCTAGGTCGTTTCAGCTTTGCTGCTTGCTAATTCAGCGTGGCAGGAATAACTGCAGGACTAGTGATATTTTTCAGGATACCTATTACGATAAAAAACCCTATGTAGCGTAATCTAGACACACGCTAGTGTGTCGCCTCCAAGTAACAGTAGATCATCCCATTGTAGACATCCGATTGTTAAAAAAGTGATCGTTAATGATAAACAAGGGGCAACAGCGACTATCTAGTCGCATTGGTCTGCTGTTTGTTCGTCCACTTTCAATGTTGAGGCGCACATCTCTATCATGCACTACAACAGCTATCTCTATTATATAATCTAAAAACAGTAACCATCAGAATTGCCCGTTACAAATGTGTTAACTTTTAAGCTTATTTTACGTTTTAGGCATAATTGTCGGCGTTTAGGCCTAATTTACAACTTTAATTACGTAAGTAGCGACTAACGGAGATTTAGATTGTATACAGTAAGCCTATTCATTTTTGCAACACGGTATGCCTCCCCCGCACACAGTTATAGAGTTACAACGTAATGCGCAATATAGATCGGTGGTAGTAGGGAAGGGACAGGAAAAACACTGCAGCGACTCGTAGCAACTGTTGACGTTGCCATAGTAACGTGATTTTAGATCTAATTTTCATTTTTTAGGCCTAATTTTTTTAACGGCAGTTTTGGTTTCGTAAGTAGCAGATAGGCCTAACGGAGAATTTGGTTCGATCGTAAGCCTATTCATTCATGGAACAATGCGACAAGACTCTTTTAAACGAAGCTAAATTGTTTTTGTTTTTAGGGCTGCGTTAACACAAATCTTTAGGATTTCAATTCGACGATGAAATGTTATTATTGAATTTAGTTACGTCGAAGAAGTCTATTAGCTATAAGGAGGCAACGATGTTTTAATTTGCCATGTTATTTAACTAACTTTTGACACTGAATCGAACGTTGTAAACAGTGGTCATCAATTTCTGGTACCGTTGCGAAGTTGAAAAAAGCGACGGACGGACGGACGGACAGACAAAGCCGTTGTAATAGTCTTCTCAGCCGGTACGGCTGTACAGAAGACTAAAAAGCGGCTCACTAGCAGTTATGTGTCTGTTAACTGTAATCAACTGAAAGCATATTTTGGCATGTTGAGGATAAATCCCAATGCGACGATAATGTTTCAAGTTGTGGAAAATGTTAAAGGGAAGGGTCAGAAATTAAGAAAAACTAAAATTTAAAGTTAAAGGGTTTAAAGGGTTTAACGAGCGTTAACCACTCCTGGTCATCTGCCCGAAGCCCTAAGGCCCTATGTCTGCAACAGCCAGATTTCCAGGCGGTCACCCACCCAAGTATCAATCTAGCCCAATGCTGCTTAACTTCGGGGATCTGACGAGAACCGGTGTTTCCATTAACAATCATCATTAACAATCAATTTTTTTAACAATCGGAGTCTACAATGGGATGATCTACTGTTACTTGGCGGGGACACACTAGCGTGTGTCTAGATATAAAAACAACCTTATTGACGCATCTGTTTCTCTATGATTGTTGGACACTCATCCTTTAAATGTCTGCGGCCTTGCAGTGCTGGAAACACCGGTTCTCGTCAGATCCCCGAAGTTAAGCAGCATTGGGCTGGATTGATACTTGGGTGGGTGACCGCCTGGGAATCTGGCTGTTGCAGACATAGGGCCTTAGGGCTTCGGGCAGATGACCAGGAGTGGTTAACGCTCGTTAAACCCTTTGCTTAAACCCTTTGGCGGCTCACTAGCAGACATGTGTCTGTTAACTGTAAGCAACTGAAAGCTTATTTTGGCATGTTGAGGATAAATCCCAATGCGACAGAAATATTTCAAATTGTGGAAAATGTAAGGGGAAGGGTCAGAGATTAAGAAAAACCAAAATGGAAGTCCTACGACTTTTGTGGCGTTCTCTTTAACAACGTAATTTTATTTCCTGCAGCTCGTTTCACAGCCATTTCTGAAACAGGACTGCAACAGAGTGCATTTTGGTGGCTGGTTAGGCCAAGGGCGTTTGGGGTTTTATGGGTCACTGTTCTCAAACTAATTTGCCTCCTTTGTTGCCCTTGATTAGGATGCGGCCTCCATGGGCGCGTGCGAGCGCTATCACCACCCTCTTTCCCCAGGCAACCGTCAGCTAATAACAAACTGTGTCCACTACTTAATGGAGGAACCCAGTCGAGTCCTACCAATGTATGTTGGATATCACCAAGAAAAGCCCAACAGGCTCAGTCAGTGTTAAATAAATACACATGCAAACCTATTTTCGTTATCTTTTGGATTTAAATTTCAAACTAAGCCGTTAAATCGAAGGCCGGAGCTCATCCACTCAGCAACACTGACACGTGCTAAAAAGAAGTGTTGTTTAAAAAATAAGCAGTACAGTGCTGAAACAGATTGACTGCTAGACGATAAGAGGGAGTGTAACATGTGCCGGAGGTCCCGGTTGAAGCCTGGCCCACCTATTCCCTGCGTATTTGGAAAGAAAAGAGCACTTGCCATTGTACTCATGTATAATTTTCATATAACAGATACTAATAATTTCTTAGCAAACTTGTCACTCTCCGTTTCGAGATAATCTTTGTAATCCAAAGGGGCGTTAATCCAATACTTCCTTTGTTATTGTTAGCAGTTAACACCTATTATACAAATACATATAACCTTGTGGCATTGCATGGCTGAATGGTAAAGATTGGTTTAATTTCTCTCCCAATCAGTCGGACAGAGTTGAAACAGCAATGGAAATAGATTTGCATGCATCTGTAGTTATTATGCGGCGAATTTAAAGCAATGTTACAGTCTCTCTGATGGAGTGGAAACATTAACAAATTCAACATACCGTTATGAAAAAAGACAACGCAAGGAATCAAATTTCCTCACTTTCAAAATATTTTCAAGTATAGGTTACAGCGATACTTTTGTAACAATGGAATCTGATCAGCCGTTTTTGTCCTAACTTTTCTTGGACGGTATCCAAGGACTGAAAGAGAGTACGAGGGCAAAGGGCGTGGATGTTTCTTTCGCTCCGAGGATACCGTCCAAGAAAACGTATGAAAAAAACAATTTATCAGATCCCATTCGTTCAAAACTGACTATAAGGATTTTATGACCATACTTTATTTCTCACATAGTCTACCGTCTGTCTTCATCTTTCAATGGCGGTGTTCATTGTTGCAATGGTGAGGAGTGTGTCGCGTTTTCGTTGCTAGTTTATTGTCGCGTATCAAGGACCGCGGTAGCGGTCCTTATGTAAGCCTCAGCATGAACTTCTATGTTAAACGTCAAACGTTGAACTCCTATAGTTTCGCCCAAAATTGACATAGACCAACGAAATTCGGTATTTGGGGTCGTGTCTTAACTATTTCTCCGCATTACAAATTTTAATGACAACAATTGAACCGTTCGGCGTCCACAGCATGGCCATATCTTGTTGTTGTTGTTATTGTTGTTGTTGTTGTTGTTGTTGTTGTTGCTGTTGGGAATCTTTGCTCTGACCTGGAGATCGAACCACTGAACCGATTTTCAAGTTCTATAGCTTAAAACGTACGTATGTACAAGGCATAGGGTCTTTCGCATGCTATTTTAATGTAACTACAGTATTCTTGACACGGAAAGCCAAATGTGCTAGAAGTTTTGTCCTTACCTAGAGATCGAACCAATGAACCGATTTTCAAGTTCTATAGCTTAAAACGTAGGTATGGATAAGGCATAGGGCCTTTCGCAGGCTATTTTAATGCAACTACAATATTCTTGACACGGAAAGCCAAATGGGCTAAAACATTTGCTCTTACCTAGAGACCAAACCAATGAACCGATTTTCAATTTGTATAGCTTAAAATGTACACCGACCAGGGCCTTTTGAACCCGATTTTGAAGTGACTGCAGTATTCTAGTCAGCAGAGCAATTATTATTGCTGAGCACTGGGCAGAAATCATTAATGTACTATTTGCCCTCACTTGGAGGTCAAACCACTGAACCGATTTTAGAGTTCTATAGCTTAAAACGTAGGTATGGACAAGGCCTAGGGTCTTTCGCATGCTATTTTAATGTAACTACAATATTCTTGACACGGGAAGCCAAATGGGCTAGAAATTTTGCTCTTACCAAGACATCGAACCAATGAACCGATTTTCAATTGTATAGCTTAAAATGTACGTATTAACACCAACCAGGGCCTTTTGAACCCAATTTTGATGTGACTGCAGTATTCTCGTCGGCAGAGCAATTATTATAGTAAAGCACTGGGTAAAAATCATTAATGTTGCTGTTGGGACTCTTTGTCCTCACCTGGAGATCGTACCACTGAACCGATTTTCAAGTTCTATAGCTTAAAACGTAGGTACGGACAAGGCCTAGGGTCTTTCGCATGCTATTCTAATGTAACTACAATATTCTTGATACGGAAAGGCAAATGGGCTAGAAATGTTGCCCTTACCTAGAAATCGAACGAATAAACTGATTTCAAGTTCTATAGCTTAAAACGTAGGTATGGACAATGCCTAGGGCCTTTCGCAGGCTATTTTAATGTAACTACACTATTCTTGACACGGAAAGTCAAATGGGCAAAAACTTTTGCTCTTACCTAGAGACCAAACCAATGAACCGATTTTCAATTTGTATAGCTTAATATATAGGTATTAACACCGACCAGGTCCTTTTGAACACGATTTCATGCGACTGCAGTATTCTGGTCAGTAGAACAATTATTATTGTAGAGCACTGGGCAGAAATAATTAAGTGAAGTAACAAATTTTTGCAGAAATTTTGCAGAAAACATAAATTTGGTGCAGAAGTTTTTCTTAACAGTTAAAATCGAACCAGCCATGGACCCCTATGAAATACCCCAAAGTGCCTTCAGTGCCCCGCCTCCCGCTCCAGAACCTCCCCCCCGTGAGGGGGGGTTTGGGCAACAAATTCTTACAGATCAAGCTAAAAACAAGAAATTGGGTGCAAAAGTATTTCTTAGCAGCATAAAACGAATCAGCCATGAAAAAGACTCTCTTATAACAGTTATTTTAAGGTGATTACAGTGTTCTTGTCTGTGTTATTCTTGCTGAAACAAGAAAAAAAATAAGGGATATTAGTATTAAAAAACGCTTAAGCGTATAAAATACGGATGTCAGCCTTAAAAAACTTAAAGCTTTAAAGGAACAGATATTGGAAAAAGACATGTAAGCCATCAGCGTCACACTAATACGTGTAAAAGAAGCTCCAGCTTGTTTTTTGGGTCGCTGGAGATTCTTTTACACGTATTAGTGCGACGCTGATGGCTTACATGTCTTTTTCCAATATCTGTTCCTTTAACGCTTTAAGTTTTTTAAGGCTTACATCCGTATTTTATACACTTAAGCGTTTTTTAATACTAATTCGGATTAGGTGTCGTGAAATGTTTTAGTGAGATGCAGCCGGATCTGTGTGTTTCGGTTTTGTTCAATGATTTCGACGATGAATATTTTAACCACGTAAGCTTGTTTTCCGTAACGGTTACAAACGTCAAGGACCAACTATTTACTGTTCTGGAAAGGTCAGTGCGGATGAAATATTGCAACTTTAAAAATTCAGACAGTGTTAGTATGAATACAATAATTGTGAGGAGTCGTTAATTTGTGACAAGGCATTTGATTGCCGTACAAGCTAAAGTTTTAGTCAGGCAGGTTTTTTTCTTATTAATTGACTGATTTATGCCACTCCAGTGCTATAAGTTTGATAAAACTCATACGAAATCTGGTTAACAGACGAACCATTTTTTTTTAAATTATGGAATCAACATGTCAGCTAAACCATTGGAATATGTGTCTGTGTGGGGGAAGGGGGAGGGAGAAAGAAGATTGGAATTCAAAATGGGGCAAACGAAAATTCAAATAGACTCATTTTCACAATTAAAATAAATTTCAGCACTGCAACTGAAATAATTTGATAAGTTTGTTGTTAAGTTTTACCAAATTTTATTTTGAACTTAAGGTTGGGGGGGAGGGGGCCTGCCCCTTTGACCTCTATGGGTACATACGTTTTTTACCATAATTTTTACTTACACAGTTCAGTATTCATGGTCCTATTACTAATCGTAAAAAATAATAACTTATATCTCTCATACACGACTTTACACATGAATATTTTAGTCTTCTGTACAGCCGTACCAGCTGGGACTATTGCAACGACTTTGTCCGTCCGTCCGGCCGTCGCTTTTTTCAACTTCGTAACGGTACCTGATAGAGACGACCAATGTCACCACGTTAGATTCAGTGTGACAAGGTAATCAAATAACATGGCAAATTAAAATATCGTTACTTCCTTATAGCTAATAAAATTCTTCGACGTAACTAAATTAAATGATAACGTTTGATTGTCGAATTGAAATCCTAAGATAACACGAAATTAAAACGAATGGGTTTTAGCTTCGTTTAAAATAGTCTCGTCGCATTGTTGCATGAATTAATAGACTTACCGTCGAACCAAATTCTCCATTAGGCCTATCTGTTACTTACGAAATTAAAACTGCGTTAATAAAATTAGGCTCCAAAAAATGAAAATTAGGCCTAAAATCATGTTACCACGGCAACGTCAAGTTGCTACGAGTCGCTGTTGCTTTCATCAATAGCGTCTCTCTCGTCACTTCCCTATACTACCACTGATCTATATAGGCTACGTTGCGTGCTACGTTGTAACACTGTAACTGTGTGCCCGAAGGCGTACCGTGTTGCAAAAAAGGATATGCTTACTATACAATACAAATCTCCGTTAGCTGCTACTTACTTTAACTGCCGGTTAAAATTTGGCCTAAAAGCCGACAATTACGCCTAAAATGTAAAATAGACTTAAAAGCTAACACATTTTTAACCGGCAGTTGTCATGGTTACTGCTTTTAGATTAGTATAATAGAGATAGCTGTTGGTGCGTGGTAGGTGAGCTCCTCAACATTGGAAGAGGAGGAACTGTTCCGAATACTGGTGAGACTAGGCAGTCGCTGCAGCCGCTTGTTATCGTGTGCTTCGATTTTGACGCCACACTTTAAAGACTCCGTCACTTGAACTACGTCACATGCAAAAAGAGTGTTTGCGACACAGAATGCTTTGCGATGTTTCCCTGCCAACCGGGGATGCCAATCGGGGGTTGCAATTGCTGTTATACATTTTCCTGGACTACAATTCCGGGCCCATTTTCGTTCTAGTTTCTGCATTGGTAATGGGTTCCATGCAAATTTATAATTTTAATCCTATGGTGTGTGAGGCATATTTAAGAAGTTAGCAATGGAATTACCTTGATACCGTTTGTCAAGGTCATTCACTTCTTGTTCATCGATAGTTCCTCCTCCCTTCATCGCTTCACCACAAGTTCCGAGATTCTTCGTTTCGTAATACTCGAGCTCCCAAGCTGGATCACAATTATTTAACTGCCGCCATGTGTTTACCACGTTTTGAGTAGAAAACAAAGTGAGAATAAATGTTTTACGGGCTTCACCATTAATTTTGAAAGTTTCTCCACCCACATTTATTTCCCCAAATTGAAAATACTGGTTAAACTATAAGAAATCTTATTAGAAACTGATGTGAACTTTTCATTTTGGTATTGAAAAGTGTGACGTAGAAACAAAATTTAAAGTTGGCTATGCAATTTAAATGATAATCAGTGAAATTCCGTTTTAAGAGATTCTAGGTGCCAGTACAATATAGGGAACACAAAGTACAAGTACGTGTGTTGCCAGTACATTTTTTTAAACCTAGTGGTATTTCCGTTTTGTTGATCATTTCCGGTTTCACACAGGCCAACTGTTCTTAGACAACTGTTCTTAGACAAATCTAAAAAAAAAATATTGTTGCAAAATCCAGTCACAGCCTGCTGTATGAAATGTTGGAAAAGTTTCTACAAAGTTTTGTATTTATAATTTATAATTGTTAGATGTCTACGAATCTAAAAACAAAAAATACCGTCTTCACAAATTGTTATGAAGTATTAAACGCTGCAGTTTGGCTGCCATTTTGACTGCAAAGCTAACTGGCTGCAATTATAGTTTGATACATGTAAGAAAAAAAATATTGAATAATAAAGTCGAGGTACAATTGTAGCTTACGGAACTGGGGATTGAGCACAGTTTAGTCAACATCATTTTCATCCATAGATTGAAAATCCTGTAAGATGAAAACCCAAATGTTTTAAACCTAACAAAGTTATCTTTATAGTATTTTCTTCAGAAAAACGGTTTATGACGTCATCCAGTGCCTTCTACGTGTTTTAGGCAAGTCGGGTTTGCAAAATATGTTCTCTGTTTATTTATGGATGTTTTGGTTTTCAACATCTATAGACGTTTTAGTTTACAACACTTATAGACGTTTTGGTTGTAACACCTATATTGTTTAGATTTACAATACTTAGCCTATTTGGTTTACAAGATCTATAGACGTTTTGGTTTATAACACCTATTATATTTACAGACGTTTAAACACACAACGTTTGCAAATATTCGTCTGATCTTAGACGTTGCTTTTGTAGACGTTGTTCTTTACAACACTTAAATCCTCGTTATATGACCAACAGCATCTTGTAACGGGTTTTAAGAGTGAGTATATTGTAACTCGCAACACCATTTTTACAGTGAATCTCACGTTCTCTTATGTTATTGTTCCTTCTTCTTAAACCACCTTGAATTTACCTCAACCATCCACGGTGCGCTCTTCTGTTTTTTCTTCTCTTAATGCTGAACTCCAGCTAATTCAAAATCACTCATCCACTTTCTAGTTTGATGCAATATTGAATCCAGCAATTTAGGCAGATTTGTAAGATTGTTTCTCTATGTACAGTCAGAGGCATTTCCAATGTTACATTCGCTACCCGACGCTTCCCTGCTTGGCCAAGCTTCCTTGCTCGACAGGTTGTTCTATGTCAGCGAAGTAGGAGGGGACAGCTGCAGTGCAGAATGTTGAGTGTTGGCATATTATTTACATTTGTTGTTCCCTGGGCCCAGCGTAAAGTTTTAAACTGAGGTCTCTTTTCCCAGGCCTATAAACTCATTATTGGGGTGCCCTGAAAAGACATTTATAATCTAACGAAATTTGTTTTATACTATAGTGATAATATGGAGGCTTTCCTTTTTTTTAACCATCACTTAGTAAAAGCGAGACCCCCCAGGTTAATTTTCCCCTTGGGGGGCCCGCCCCCCCCCCCGCCTTACAACCAGTGATGTAGATATAAACGAAATAATTTTGGAGGTATGGTTAGCAAACGCAAGGTCAGAGGGGAACAGTGAGCTTCCAAACAACAATCCGTAAGATATTTTTTTATTTTTAACTTCTTCATAAAGTGTTGTGCATGAACGTGGTGGATTTTATCTCCTACCCTGCCTGCCCACGTTTGCCTTATACAAATTTAAGTTGGAAAGTAAGCTTACAGGTGTTTCTTACAGGTGCTCTTTGGTTCCATTTTACTGATTGTTGGTTTTCCTGAATAACAGTTTTGCTACATGCAGTCAAACCTATTTCTATAGGACCGATTTTTGTGTTCCCCTCTTGCTTCCCCTCCCACCCATTACTCTCAGTCGTGCAGTGGTAAACCAAATTAGGATTGGGCTTGGGCTATGTTTAGCAAACGAAAAGTTAGAAGAGGATGGCACACTAGCTACCAAACAATAATCCCTAAAATAAGTTGTAGATTTTTAACTTCTGCATAGTCCCCTGAATTTGAAGCTACGGATGTTCCCTCTCATTCCGCCAGTCAAAAAGTAATAAGCTTACAGGGCGCTTAGTTCAGTTTTACTGACCATTGCTTTCCCCTAGCTTTTCCGCAAGCTTTATTGCTTGTTTTGCTACATGAAGTCAAATCTATGTCCAATGCGAACAAATGGAGAACAATAATAGTACACCCAACACTCCGCACTGCAGCTCTCCCCTCCTACTTCGTTGACATAGAACAACCTATCGAGCAGGGAAGCTTGGCCAAGCAGGGAAGCATCGGGCAGCGAATGTAACATTGGAAATGCCTCTGACTGTGCATCCCTGGTAATAAATGAGTTAATCTTACTTTCACTTCTATTATTGATCCTTCAATACGTCATTTTGTTTTTAACCCATCCGCATCTTCTGTGCGTTCTTCTTCTTTTTTTAAACCCTAAGTTTTGAACTGCACCTTTACTCGAGGTCGTTCACATTTGTCCGGTTTGTATTTAGGTACCTGGTTGGCCTACCTTCCAATCTGACGTGAGATTGAGTCTAGTAATTATAGGTACATTTGCAAGATTTCTTCCCGTCGTGCATCCCTGGTAGTCAAGAGCCCTGTAGTCGGACCTTACGTTCATTCCTCTTATTTTTCCTTCTTTACGTTATCTTGTATTTATCCCATCCAACCTTCCATACGTTTTCGTTTTTTTCCTTCCTAAGTCCGAACTATAGCCTACATTTTACGTTTGGCCACTTTCTGGTAACGGGATTGGTTTACCATCCAAGGCTAGCAATTAGGTACATTTGTAATATTGGTCCTCTTTGCACATCCCTGGTAGTAAATGAGTTAATTTTAAGTTCACTACTGTTATTGGTCCGTCTACACGTTACTTTGTATTTAACCCATTTTCACCTTCCATGCATTTTCGTTTTTTTCCCTGTCCTAAGTCCCGAACTGTAGCTTATGCGTGTTCGTTCACATTCGTCCTTTCTCCCCTTTCTCACGGTTCTTGGCTTGATCCGAGGGTGTCAAGGCCTATGATCGATGTGAAGCTGACGGCCCGCTTATCTTTCCCTTTCCCGACGGCGGAGGCGCTGCCATCCACCCCAACAATGTCCATGTATAATTGAGGACGGAATCTGACACGTGACACGAGCGTGCTTCCCTACTTTCTTTCTTTCTTTCTTTTTTTTTATTTATTTTTTTATTTTTTTTATCTATCTATTCTCTTTCTTTGGACTACTGGCCCAACTGACACCACCCGCATGTGCAACCAAAGGAAAAGAGAAAAGACCAAAAGAAAAGAAAGAAATGCTGCGTTGTCGTCGTCATCGTCGTGCGACTAGAGACGCAAAAGATGGAAAAGGTGAAAGAAATGAGAGGGAAAGAAAAAGCGAAAATGGAATGGAGGCACATACAGCCAAGTGGAGGTTGTGGCGAAAACCGAAATGTAAAAGTGGTTTTCCAGGCACAAAAAGTAATAAAGTTTATTCACACAAAATTATTGTGTTTCTGTTTGTTCTTCTCTTCAAAACAATGTTATAAACCATAAAAAAAAAAAAACATTTAAAAGTGCCGATTCACTATTTCGTTCATATTCCAAACACAACATCCACGTTCCAGACTTTCCGTCATCCAATAAGCTGATGTGGGTCAAATGATCACCTTTTAGTCATGAACATTCGCGGCGCTTCTGCAAAGTGTTGTTCCTTTTTTTTTTAATTTACCGCCATTTTCTTTATATTTCTCGCTTACGGTGCTGTATCTAGGAGTTGAAAAGGTGAAAAGACGTCTCTAAGTCATTGCCTTCCAGGCCCTATCGTTGTTTCAGAATATCTTGTTTTTACAGCTATCTCTCATTACTTCGGTTTACGTGTCCCCTCCCTCATAAAATTTTCACACAGCCGGGCTCAACCGTGACGTAATTTTTGGTTTCTCAAGGTATTTTCTATGTATTGTCTTGGATTAAAAATGGTTTGCAACTATGCATGTGGGCAAAGGAATGGCCGAACATTTTATTGAAGTAGAGCAATGATTTCACGTGGTTTTCACTAACTCAACGCCAGTACTTAACATCTTTGGCTAGAGTTGGCTAAGTAATGTTGTTATGTCGTAGCAATTTTTCAGACAATATATGTCACAATATCTCAGGTCTTGTTTTGCATTTCGGCAACGAAATATCAAAATCCGCTGCATGGAAGTGCTAGGGCAACCAAACTAAAAAAATAATAATAGTAAACTGTGACGATTCGATCAAAACTTGTTCAGATCGTTCACGCTAAAATATTTTAACTTTTGAAAAAAAAAGTCGAGAAGTGAGACAATGTTACCAGGAATTGTTTAGTAACCAAAATTTGTAAGTTGGTTTACAGATTAATATGTAGTCATTATTATTTTTTAAATAAATAGTAATTTTTTGGTTCATCTACAATAGTTCATCTACAAATTATGGATGATCTTCTTCTAACCTTCCCTTTCCTATCCCCCAAACTTCTGTCTTTTAAAAGTGAACCAACAGCTGGCCTTTGGTAAGTATACTTCTTCGGACAGATAGAGAGTCAGTCAGTGAAACCAGGGACCCCCTTACCCTCCCGCCCCATTATCCCACACCCCCTAACCCTTACCCCCTCTTACCTCTTCTGGCGTTTCGGAGTCAAAGACCTTCATGTGTTTCCAGGAAGGAAAATGAATAGATATCCGTTTGGAAGTAACGACTAATAAAATTGGGGCACGTGATTAAAGCAAAGGGCGAAATGAAAAAGAGGGGGAAAAAAGAAAAGATAAAATAAAGATGAAGAAGTGAAAATATTGGTTCCCCTTTTGAAAAAAAAAGGATCCAACTGCTGATTTATCAATGTACTGTGTGTCAGCCAATGCAATTTTTCAAATGCAATTTGCATGTAGATATTAGCTGGCTGATTCATAACGTTCCAAACCCAAGCTTGGCAGATGCACTAAACAGAAAATATGTTGTTAAATTAGTGTTAATTCACCCAACCCAGCCTTTGCAAGTCTAGCTTTGTTTGTTTCTTCAAGGTAATAGCTAGAAATGCGAATTCGTGGTGGTAAAAGATATTAAACCATTTGATCATTTTTGCTGTTGCCCGTCGTTTCTTAGAGATCGGCCGCAACCGCAACCGTAGAAGAAAAAATTTAGGAGAAAAGCCTGGGATTGATTTCATAAGATAAAGTATGACTTTTTCAAAAGTTTTACTTTAAGGAAGTCAACAAGGAGATGGGATTTTACCGAGTCGTCTACATCAATTTAACATTGAGATAGAACTTTGTAACATCAACCACAAGATCAGTATATGCTTAGTTTGATCAGTATGGTCTATGGGTTTAAGTGGCATCCTACTTCTCTCTGTTCGTTTTTTCCCCTCTTCTTGTACCCCAGTGTGTCATTTAGTGTTAGTGGAGTGTTAGTTCTTAGGTTAATATAATTAAGTAGAATAGTTTGAGTGAATGATTGTTAGATCCATAGGCTCAATCAAATCATGGAATGTATAGCGTAAGATAGGTTAAGGTAATAGGGCGAGTGTATGGCTTCAATGGCCTTTAGAACTCAATTAAAAGCAACCTGAACCTCAATCAAATCAAATCAAATCAAATCAAATCAAATCACTATGGCTTTGCAGTAATTGTTGTTAAAACACAACAATATCACGATCCAAAGAAAAAAACTACACTGACTGTTGACATTTGAATAGGAAAAAATAATATCAATTTCAACATTAAAACATGGCCAGATTTTGAACGAATCCGAGCAGTTCCACCACAATGAATATCATGACCGATATGTCAAAAATGTTTGCGAAAGGGTGTAATTTTATAACATTAATGTGAACAGAACTATTAAAAGTATTAGTCTTCCTATATAAGTATTAATTCGGTGCTCTATAAAATTTTGTTCAGACCAACTCTTGAGTAATGGTTTCAGGTCACTCGCCCCTGAGACACTTCTTTTGTTTCCCACTTGGATACCTGCCAGGGTGGTTTTACTAAGTGGTGTGTACCCCTTAATTCCTTCTATTCCTTAGTTCAAACATCTTTAGCTGCTCTTCTTTGTCCCTGTAGACACTCGTTTACGCAGAATGGACCTCATTTTCGTCTACCAAATTTAACACCATCTCCTCAACGTTAACATTGGAGATTTCTTTTGCCTCTTTGCTTCCAACACCAGAGGAAATCACCTCAAATGCTCTTTCAGCCTCTGTGGTGTCTGCTTCATCTTTAAATATCTTAAAAATCGGGCTCGACCACCATTTTTACTAGTTATGTTGAGGAAAGTCGTGGGTACGAAAAGCTTTTTGCTGACACAATATTCAATTCTATTCTGTTCTTTCCTTAAGAAAATTATTTCAGTTAAAGTAAATTATTTACTTATTTGTTTTTTGTTCAAAATGGAGGCTGTACAAGCTTTGGGTTATATCTCAGTTACACGGCTTAGTGAATTAATTTGTAGGGCGGGGGTGGAAGGAAACTGAGGCTTTATGGCACCTCGACAGCTAGGTCATTAGTGCCAACGTCAGTCGCAATGCAGGTGCGGGTTACCACTGCGGCACACATTAAAGAGATGTTAAACAAACTCCAATCTAGATCTTATCGTATATTTGTACCTCCTGCAAAAAATGAAAAACCCTGGACAGGAAGACAGACTCGTCGCCAATTGAAGCGCTGTGTCTCGCGGAAGGTAGAAATGGCGACTAATGCCATCAATATGGTGACAAGCAACAAGTACGTGACGGACCGTGAGTCCGAATAAGTTTCCTTTGAGACTTATTTCCGGTTTTTGGTGAATAATTTGAGAACAACTTAAGCTAAGACTTGATATTGACAGATTTCTAAAGCAGTCGAAAACACAATTAAAACGGCGTTTTTAATGACAAAACTCAATATTCAGTAGAGTTCACAAAAAGAAAATATTCTAACTGAATCCGGATTCTTTTCCTAATATTTAACCGAGATCCATTGCTGCACTGAATTGACTTTTCTGATTTGGTTGATACTGTACTCTTACTGCTATCATGTATAGTATAAGTGGTGAGAACCATTACTGACTGTTAATGATATTGGCCCCTGGTGACAACCTCTTTTCTTGTTTTAATTTTTCCTGTTGCACTTTATCCCCCCTCCCTTCACAGTTAACGTTTTGGGGCAAACGCCTTTACTGAAATCTGGGCATAATTATAAAGGGTGAATTGTCATGAGTATTATTATTCACTGATATAAGATAGATTTTTCATAGGATTTTTCATAAGCTGCTGAACCAATTCTTATTACTAAGCCACATGACCTCGGTACGATAAATTAATAGGTTTGTATTTATTGTTTTTCGTGCTATTCATAATGAAGCTTGGTTTATTTCATACAAGAAATGTCATTCAAAGAAAAATTTCAAACCATCGTCATTCATTTAGACTAAAACCCTAAAGGTGAAGCATAAACGTTTGTTCTACTCCATTTTCAAGCAAACTACGAGCTATTCCAGAATACATAAATTAAAAAATCAACAAAAAAAAAAGGGAAAGGATGTAATAAGGGGCGATGCAACCCAGAGGGCCAAAACATGTAGGTGATGGCAAACAAAACAGAAATAACCAAGAGGGAGAGGGCAATTCTAGTCGTGAAATCGCCACGAGAAGAATCAACAAGAACAGAAAGCAACGTTTAATGTAAAAAAAAAAATAAAAAAAAAATAGTTGACTCAAAACGTTGGCGTACGCGACTTGAATTTAATTGTCAGTGGTCTTCAACCATTAATTGACGTGATGTTTTGCTTTTCCGCAGTCGGTTTAATTGTGAAGGCGTTTAGTTTTACGTTAATTTGTGAATAACTTCCTGGAACAATGATTACCACAGTTGTTGTGTTCGTTATGTATTACTATTATTTTTTAATACTTGAGAGTCAGTACCTCCGAAATCCCTTTCCAAATTTGATTGATTTACGAACTTAATCCGCAAACACAAACACTGGTGGAATTTGAAGTAAGGTGAACAACGGTTTAAAAGTTAACGTGGAGATAGACAGTCAGCAGCACAGGATGTCTTTTGATCTGCTTTGTACCACGCGTCACTAAAACATTGTGATTTTAAATTAATGTGTATTTCATTGTGGTGTCGAATGGGACAGAGAAAACGAGTTATTAATCCTTTGCTGCCAACCCGAACTCGATGGGTTTTTTTTTCAAGGTAGTAATATGTGTGTTAAACTCCCCCCTCCCCTCCCCCAGTAGCACTGGGCACTAATATAATATTGCAAGTGTTAGCAGACGGGAATTACATTGCTTTACATGGGAGGGGACAAGGTTGTCACTCTGTGTTGGATGTTTAGAGGCCAGCCCAGGCTGACCAGAGTACCTAACCAATAGCCATGCCTGCCCGATCATGCAAGATCATGTGGTTTGGGTACTTGTGTCAGTAGGCCGACGAGCAAACGGATTTCACTGATGCACTGCAGGGAAGTATATCGGTGTTTCTTGATGATCTATAGTTTGTCCACCTAAGGCCAGAAAAAGGAAGGCTTTTTTCATCAGACAGGAAAGAGTAATGCTTTTAATTACAAGCATGGCTGAAGTGAATGCTCTGTATTAGTAGCTATCAAATTTCGGACAACTGTTTAATTTTGTCAGAATTTTCTAAAGAGAGCCCACATGCGTTTATGGTTCAGCTATCCTCCTGTAAGGAGGTACCCAGGTGACGCCCTATGTCACACATAAATTTCGACCCCCCCCCCCGGGGGGAGGGAGGGGGGGGGGGGGGGGGTCGAAAGTACGTAATTTAGCAGCGCAAAGCCTTACATACCGCTAATATCGCCAAAATGTGTTGTCACCAGCGTGTAATCAATGTGCAGTATTATATATTAGCCCCAAAAGACTGCTGTGAGACGTTAAAAAAGATTAACAAAGAGCATAGAAATAATAATGCAGGAGGCACACCCTGAATTGTGCCTTAAACACGGCTGCATAATTGGCCGGACCAGTTTTTTTCCAAATTACCGGTGTGAGGAGGTTAACACTACTGTCTTTTAATGGGGTATATAGTTACAGAAATATCTTGAAAACAACCGTCACACTGTTCGAATATACAGTCCTTTTACATTGTATCACCTGACAATGCTTAGGTGATTCACTGTTTAAGTGCACTGTTTTGGTGGGGCATTTTTAACCTAGTCGCTGTGCTGGTACAAGCAAAGAAGAATATCTACCAATAGACAATTTTGATGTGTTGGATTGGGTCACTAACCATTAGAAATAGAATGTTAACCTCAATTTATGAACCCAGGATTGCAAACACAATTCTAGAGGAATGTAATCTAAGAGAAACATTTAGCTTAGAGGTAGATAGTTTGAGTATGGAGAAAACTACTGATCCTCCAGTGGTTTAATTTTTAACCTTGGGCCAAAGTAATGGTCATAATATAATAGAATAGAATGTAACAGAAGAGAAGGAAAGAAAGTGCTGAGCACAAATGCTTATGGAGAACCCATCTGTGGTGTCGTCACAGAGGCACCACAATAGGTAGCCATTTTAGTTCCTTTCTGTTAACCATCCCATAACTGTACTCCCAAGATTACCATGTTGTTACATATTATGTTCCATACTGACATGTGACACTGTGTGACTGTATAGTCTTTAAGAGGCGTTGTCACTGGCAATAAACACCCCTTATTGTCTTGACCTGCAGCTGAGTAGTTCTCTTTCCAAAGTCTGTAGTAATGTAGTAAAGTAATGTAGTAGAACCCACAAGATGTTAGACCAATATACATCACAGATGGCGACGAGTGGATGCTACATGTTACAATAATAACCAAGCTGATAAATGTCTACAACCACGAAAAGTGCTCCTAATTTGTGGTAAGTGTGCAAGTTTATTCTTTTGGCAATGAATTTAGTGCTCCATAGAATTTATCGAATGAGCTTAGTTTTTTTCAAAAGTGTTCTCGGGATTTAGAACTTGTGTGTGGTATTTGATGAAATTAGAAAAAATCAATACCTTATTAGCTAGAACCGGAGAGAGCAATTAAGTATATGACAGTTAAGTTTTTACAAGGGTTGTATCCTGGGGCGACGCGCCAGCATGCACACAGTCCGTGTTATAAAACTGAAGCATGTTAAAAATGCAATCTAATTAACTCTCGCAAACTTGATAGTGCTGTGCTCTTATCCGGGCTGGCGTGCTGGTGTTCATTTTCTCACCGTAGCGTTTATATAACGATGAAATTTGGTCTGTGCTACAAGCTTAGGCCAATAGTGGTGTTTTACAACGTTTGAGAAACGTGAAAACTTTAAAAGCCTAATCACTTTAAATTTATTTGTGCTACGTTATAGGTTAGGGGTTGAATTTAAAAACTAGGTAGGCTACAAAATTGTTACGGTGGTTTAGTTGTTAACCAGCAATGAGTAGTCTCTAGTTGCTTCTAGGTTAAAATTGAGTTAACTAGAATTGTAATTAAATTATCACGCTAATTTAATTTTGAGTGTAGGCTATGTGCCTAAGATGGATGCAAAAGCCGTAATTATTGAAGGAAAGCCTTCAGCTAGTGTTGATAACCTGGTTAATACGATAAATGCTGTAGTGAGTGCAGCTACGAGCGCTAGCGCTAGTGGAAATATTAGTGGGAGCTTAAACGTAAATTTAAATTCAAGTTCAAATAGCGATTCAGATATGGCCGCTAAATACGCAGCGTTATTTGCGGAATTTGATTCCTCAAATAATACTTGTGAACAATATACCAACAGAATTAGCTACTATTTTAGGGCTAAAAAGATTACTGATTCTGAACAAATTGATTTCTTGATGGCCTCTGTAGGACAAAAAATGTTCGACAGGATTAAATATTATTATTTTACTGGGCAAAGATTGGTTTTCAATCTTTAGGGTTGACTATAATCCCTTTTATGATTTACAAACAAAAGTCAAACGTGTCAAGAGAGTTAAGGCCAAAATTTCACCTGTTGACACTAACGAAATAGTTAAGGGATTTCCTGAACTTTTCAGTCCTACATGGGAAAATTTAAAGGGTATAAGGCTAAAATCCAACTCAAACAGGATGCTAAACCTGTGTCAGACCTGTTCCTTTGGCGCTACAAAGCTTCCTAGGGTTTGTAAATCATTACTCTAAATATTTACCAAACCTTGCGCACCTTTTGTCTCCAGTTACCCGGTTGTTAAGCCCTAAAGTTAAATGGGTCTGGGGGTCAGAATTTAACAAGGCAGTTAACTCAGTTAAACAACTTTTTCTTAAATCAAACGTTTTGGTCCACTATGATCCAAAATTAAAACTGAAACTAGTCTGTGATGGCTCGCCCTACAGAATTGGTGCGTGCCTAATGCATGTCATGCCAAATGGGGAATCGCTACCAATAGCTTTCGCTTCCCGTAAGCTAACTAAAGCCGAAGCTGGGTACAGTCATTTCGACCGAGAAGCACTCAGCGTGGCATGGGGAGTGACCCGTTTTCATGAATTTGTCTATGGTCTGCAGTCTGACCACTGCAGTCTGACCAGAAGGCTTTAGTGTGGATTTATGGCCCTAAGAAAGGAATACCGCAGATGGCAGAAGCTCGAGTTCAACGATGGGCAGTGCTTACTCAATACTTACACTTATGATTTTGAACATTTTCCCAGAAAACAAAATCTAACATCCGATGATCTGTCTAGGCTGCCACTCCCTAACACTGAGGAGTTTGAGGAAGCACAAGCCCATTATAACGTTTTGGCCGTAGAAACAATATCAAATTTGCCTGTTTTAAACGAAACGTTGGTGCTTGAAAGCTGAAAGGACAAGCTTCTTTCGAAGGTTTACCGTTACGTAAATCATGGGTGGCCTGCTGTTTGCGATAATCCGGACATGACTCTGTTTTTCACACGTCGCAATGAAATCTCCGTCGAATCTGATACTTTGT